>SNQJ01S0016221.1:28249-48099 GCA_010110895.2 Picea sitchensis
TTATTGAGAAACAATGGAAAACCCTAAACATCCAAATACCTAACCCTAGGAGATGAAACGCCAAGACTATGGGCCCCGTTTGGGTAAGTTGGTACATCAACTTCCCGGGGACGTAACTTTGGCATACGATCTTCGTTTGACGCATTCTATACCTCGTTAGAAAGATCTATTCGAGGACTATAAATTTTGGGTGATAAATATTAACCTACGATCCATGTTGCTCCCCGTTTTCCCAAAAAATGTCGTTTAATGCCTCAAAACGGCTCCGGAAGTTCAAGACCCGAAGAACTGCTAAAAATAGTAAACTGTGCGGAAACTGAAAAACTGAAAGAATCAATGGTGGGGGTCCAAGTGGAATAGGCGGGTGGCCACCAATATCCACCTGGATCAACAACGTAAAGTAGTTTGTTGAGATATGTTTAGCAAAATTAGAGGGTGTACTATCAACATTTGAGAAAGGGAAAAGTCCAAGGTTGGTTGGATGGAATATAGAGTTTTTCATAGCCTTCTTCGACTTATTAGGCTAGGACCCGCTTAGAGTTGTTGAATAAGTCAAGACAATGTGAAGGGTGCTCCAGGGTATAAAATCTACTTTTATTTCCTTGATACCTAAAACCGACAAGCCAACTACCTATGGGGACTTTAGGCCGATTTTATTGTGCAATTATGTGTATAAAATTATTGAAAATATTCTTTCTGTAAGGATGAAGGAATGGTTATCTTCAGTAATCTCTTAGGAGCAGTTTGGGTTCCTAAAAGGAAGATATATACATGGTGCAATGGGTGCTGCAAAATAAGGTCTTCACAACATAAAAACAAAGAAGTTGAGTGCAATGATCATGAAATTGGACCTCCCAAAGGAATTTGATCGAGTTTATTTATTATACTTGAGGATGCTTCTTTGTTGATGCATGGTAGCATTAGACAAGTATTTCCACAAAGATCTATGTGTCTAGACATGTGGAAATCGTCCAAAGCCTTTGTAATTTCCCACCTCCCAATATCACAAATTTTTCTTGCTGCTGTAGCAAATTATGGGCATTTCGAGGTTATGACCTTTGTCAAACACTTAGGTTCTAGGTTACTTTTCATTGTAGGACTACCCAATTTACTATTGTGGTATTTCTAGATGGTTTTCTGAATTGTTATGGGTGGTTTGCAATGATTTAGGTGTGCCAAAATTTCCTTTCAATACAATAAAGATATAAAACAAAAAGAATATACAAATACCATAACTCACAATTGATATAACAGAGAAAACACAAAAGAAATATATTTTTTTATTACCAACGTTTAACTGAGCAATGACACTAGTAAAAACTCACAGGTCTAGTTGATACATTTACAGTTGATAGTCCCTTAGTGGTTGGAAGAATAGAAATGATAAGATTTGGCTGCTCCAAATATTTACCTCTCACAGAGATAAATCACCCCTTTTCACAGAAATCAACATATTAGGAAGGAATCGATCCCCAACAAGAAAGCATAGCCTCTCTCAATGAGATATGAATTGCTCACAAAGGAACTCATATTTGCTATCAAACTTGTCCTTTGAAGATGGGAAACTTGGCCTCTCAACCAAAGAAATGTTCCCAACACACATAAATTCATCCCCCACTCAAAAAAATCGCCTTTCCCACAACCAACTTGACCAACATAGAGAAAATTGGTCTCCTCAAAGGAAATCGATCCTCATACAAACCAAACTCTGCCACAAAAGATAAAACTCAGCTGCTGCAATGATAAAATTGGTCACAATGAAGTACAATGAAAATGTCTAAGTGATATTCTCTCCTTGACTAGCTAGGGTGGATGGTCTCACCACCGAAACCAATATTCTTCTCTAGGGTTTTTCATCCCAGGAGCCAAAAGCCACAAGATCTCTCAAATTCCATTTTTAGAAAATAACAATGCGCAATGAGAGAGGGCACCCTCATTCCCTTTTTAACTCCCCGTTCACCCTTTTCTAACCCTTTTACCCTTTTAATAAAGTAAAGTGACTTTATAACCTCAAAGTCACTTAAAACACCTTTTCACTTTATTTATTCAATGACACTTTTAAAACGATTTCTTTTTTCACCCCATTGGAATTAAATAATTAATTAATTCCCTTTTTTCGTTCACTAAATATACATACGGGAATCACTTAGGTTATTCTATCAATCTCTTGGAGATCATTTGGAAAGGGTCATTACAATCCTCCCTTCTCGAGATTGATTTTCCTCAAGCAATTGCAAGTTTGGATGTTGCAAGATATGGTCACCTTTCCACGTGGCACCTTCTGCTAGAAAATCTATCCACTTTATGAGGTACTCTCAGATCACCCTATTATGCAATTTCCTTTCCTAGAGCTCTAGAACCTCTTCAGGAACCAACACTAACTGCCCCTCCTCATCCAATGGGGGTAACTCTACCGAAGAAGTGACCTATTGTCCCAATGCCTTCTGGAGGAACAAAACATGAAACACATTGTGGATCTTACTCCCTTATGGAAACTCAAGATCATAAGCCACCTCACCAACTCTATGAATCACTCTATAGGGGCCATAAACTCTTGGTTTTAGCTTTTCTCCACCACTTTTCTTCAGTGAAGACTGTCTGTATGGTTTTAATCTAAAAAACACCAAGTTCCCCACCTCGAAAGTGTGCTTGACCTTGTGCCTATCTTCATAAATGTTCTAATGATTTGGTGCCACCTATAAATTTTCCTTGAGATCCTTGAGGATGTCTTGACTCTTCTAGATCCAATCCTTGGCTTTGGGAGCCCTGCTATCCCCAAATGAAAAAAATCAACAAATGAAGGAGAATCATATCCATATAATTCTCGAAATGGGGTCATACCAATGGACATATGATAATTGGTATTATAACAATGTTCCCCCAAATGAAACCAGTTAAGCCATGCCTTCTGATGCCGTGACACATAGTTACGTATATAACCCTCGAGCCACTTTTTCACGATATCCGTTTGACCATATTTCTGGGGGTGGTAACTAGTGCTAGGAGTCAACTCTGTGCCAACCAACCTAACAACCTCCCACCAAAATGCATTGAGGAATCTGTTGTCTTTGTCACTAACAATGTACTTTGACAACCCATGGAGTCTGAATACCTCGCCGAAGAACAAATTTGCTACCCATGTTTCCTTGTATTATGAGGAAATGGCAAAGAAATATGTAAACTTGTTCAATAAATCGACCACCACATGTATGCATTCTATGCCCTGTACCTTTGGTATACCTGTGATGAAGTCCATCGACACACTTTCCCACTTTTGCTCCAGAATGGGTAATGGTTGTAATAACCCCTCATGATGAGTTTTCTCTGACTTGTTCTGTTGAAAATTCATACACCCCCTCACATGTATCAATACATAATCTTTGAGGTACTTCCAAGTGAACCTCTCCCTGATCTACCTGCAAGTTTTAAAATACCCACGATGGCCTACCAGAGGCATATCATGCATAGCCCTCATAATAGTCTCCTTCAGTGTAGATTCAAGGACTAAGTATATGTGGTCCTTATAGTAGATGATGTCATCCACCAATCTATACTTGTCATCATTTATGTTGTGATCCATCAACTCGCAATAAAATTTATTCTTGGAATACTTACCAAGAGGTGATATTTCCAGTCAGCTGAAATCTCTGCAAATGAACATATCTCAAGTTTCTTGGAGAGAGCATCAAAAACCAAGTTTTTCTTCCCTTTCACATACTCAATGTCAAATTCATATGCCTAGAATTTCCTGACCCACTTCTTTTGCCACTCATTTAAGTCCTTCTTCCCCATGAAGTGTCTCAAATTATTGTGGTCATTCTTAACCACAAATTTTCCACCCACCAAGTACTATCTGAATTTATCCAAGGCATGCATGATGGCGATTGTTTCCTTGTTGTATATTGATTAAAGCATCTCTGAATTTGTGAGTTTACTACTCTCATATGCTATCATATTCCTATGATGCACCATAACTTCTCCTATGCTCTCACTTGATGCATCACACTCAAGCCCAAAGGGTTGAGTGAAATCAGGAAGTGTTAAAACTAGGAAAATGCTTGTCACTTCTTTCATCGTGTCAAATGTTTTCAGGGCCTCCTCTATCCACCTTAATTCCCCTTTCTTCGTGAGATATGTGAGTGGTGAAACCGACTGTAAGAATCCTTTCACAAACTATTGGTAGTGACTACATATCCCAAACAATCCACACAAATGTGTAGGGTTCTTGGGCGGTGGTCGATCCAATAAGGCATGCATCTTCTCCCTATGTACCTGTATACCCTAGGCACTGACCACATGACCCAAGTGTAGTATCTCTATCATGAAAAACTCACAATTTGAATCCTTTTCATACACTGATTGTTCCTCCATGATGCTTATAATATCATCCAGATGCTTCAAGTGTTCCTCCCATGTCCTGCTATATATCAACAGATCATCAAAGAATACCAACCAAAACTTCCTCAACTACTTGTTGAATATGTGGTTCATGAAGGATTGGAAGGTAGTTGGTGCGTTGGTCAAACCAAATGGCATGACCATGAAAACATAGTGCCCATAATGGCACCTGAAATCAGTCTTGGGAATATCCTGGTCTCTGACCATAATCTGATGATACCCTGATCGAAGATCAATCTTCGAAAAATAAACAGCCTTGTGTAGCTCATCCAATAACTCATCGATCCTGGGAATGGGGTACCTGTTTTGTATGGCCTTTTTATTCAAATCTTTATAGTCGATGCACACCCTCATGGTTCCATCCTTCTTCTTCATCAACACTATGGAAGAAGCGAATGGGCTAGAGCTAGTCCTGATGTGTCCCATCTCCAATAGTTCCTTAATATCCTTCTCAATTTCATCCTTGTATTTCTTTGGATCTCTTTAGGGAGTAGTGATCACAACTTGTGGCTCCCTCCTCCAACTTAATGGTGTGCTCAAATCCCCTGTCCGACGGTCTTCTTGGAGTTATCCATCCAAAAACCTTGTCATGCTTACTCAACAATGCATGAATATTTGCATGATGATACTATTGTCCCTATGCATTTTCCTACGATGTAATAAAGAACTTGGTTGCACATGCTACATATTCGTGTCTGAAGATGGCCTCCATACTTTTGTTTGACACAATATTTGGGCCACCATTTGACATGCCCCTCAAAACAACCTTCTTTTTGTTTGATGTATTGAACTTCATATACATTACCTGGTAATTTATTGTAATTTCCCCTAAGGAGTGAAGCCATTGAACACTCAAGACTATATCGGCGTCGACCAAATGAACCACATAAAAATAATTACTCAAGGTATATTTTCCCAATGTCACAATCAACATCGAAATATTTTGCGTGCATGTCATATTAAATCCATCAGATACTACCACGTTGAACCCCTCAAAGTCCTCTATAGCTACGTGTCTCCTGGCCACATATGATGCATCAATGAAGTTTTGGGTCACCCCACCATCAATCAAATTTGTGACACGTTGTCCCTGTAGTACTCCTCTGGCTTTGAAAGTGTAGTATCTAGGGGTCCCTGATAGATTGGTGATAGTCACACCCTTATCCTCCTCATGAGGCTTCTCCTCACTCGAGCCTCCCTACTCGTTTCCCTATTCTTGCGTAACTTTCTCCTCTTCCTCATCATTGTCTGAGTGATTTATGTAGTGTACCTTTCCCTTCCCCATGCACCTTTTTCCCAGCTCCCAAGGCTCTTTGCAATTGAAGAAAATATTTTTTCTTCTAAACTCATTATGATTCATCTAATCCAACTTCTCCTTTCCAGACCACTCTTTCTGAAAAATGTTTCTTATCTTTGTTTTTCTAGGGAATGAAAGCTGGAGAAAGTTTTGATCTTCGGGACTGCATCCTCCATGACTCGTGTTATGATAATGGCATCCCATAGAGTCTTTATTTTGAAGGATTTTACCCAACCAGATAGTGGCACAAAAAAACCTTCAATGAAAAACATAATTAACCTCTGCTCAGATATATCTGTCACCGTGACTACAAGCCTCTGGAAATCTGTAATGTAGGCATCGATGTCCCAACCTGTTTGAGTTGTTCCTGTTATCACACAATATGTAGTTTGGGAAAATCCCAACCCAAACCACAAAGGTGTGACAACTATGGGAGTATTTACCCATTGCCACCTTAGATAAAAAATCCCCTCACTTTAGCGATGATGAAATCACCACAATGGGGAATCTTGGGTGACCCTAGGGGGAAATGAGATAGAAAGTGAAAGGATATGAAATGTTCCCTTATAGATCAATTTCAAATATGGAAAGAAGGCTTGAGAATGAGTCTCATAAGAAGGTAATTGGTTTCCAAGGAAATGAACCTGCGAAACAATGTAAGCCCTGCCCAAAACAAGAAAATATATAGAAATAGATGCTTCAAAACCAAGGGGGATTTAGAAAGAAACCTTGCTGTCCCAAATTGCAGAAGTATGTAAATATATATCAGAAATAAATGACAATAATAACTACAAATTTAACTACCAAAAATTAAGTACAAGATGTTGGAAACAAAGCTAGCAATGACTAGTTAAACTTCCAATGATTAAAGCAAGATTTTGAGGGTGATTAGGGGGTTGTTATGTAGTGTTATAATTTTTTTTTGTAACAGTCTAATGGCTGTAGAAAAAAATTGCTAAAACAACAAATTATAGCCACCAAAATTAATAATCAATCCACCCAAAAGATATCTAACAGCTAGTAGATTAATTATGGCAGCTTGCAAGAGAAATTTAGTGGTAAAATAGTCAGTAAACAATGAGTTTTAGATCAGTTTTCTGCAGCCCTATTAGTTGTAGCATAAATTTATAACAATAATAAGAATCGCTTGTCCAATAAAGATTCCCCTAGGGCACAATAAATCCTACAACATGTAGAAATAAAGAGCAAATTTCCCTAGTAGGGAGAAAATTTCAGCCAATGAGTATGTAATTCTCAAGTGAGAGTTATGATAAAATGAAATGAGAGTGATCTCTATTTATATGAAATCACTCTAAATAATTTTTCCACATAATTGTGTCCAATTTCATAATTTGAGGAGGCCAACCTCATAAATTTCCTTTACAACTTTAAAACACAAAATACATAAAGTAATTTCCCCTTTAGGGATGTCATCATACCCTACAAGGGTGACGTAGGCATCCAAAATGAAACATTTTGCCTCTTGATGAAGATTGATGGGCCTCCAAAGGCCATGTTCCTTGCCACAAATTTCTCTAATGCATGACATGTGTCTCTCTCTCCATCAAACCACATCACATCACCATCAAACCATGGAAACCCCATCAAAAACCCTAGCCTCCATGTGACATCTAGGGCATAGAAGGTGACGTTTTAGGCCTCCAGAGGAAAAAATTGAGGTGCAAGGGATCAATAAGTGATCATCTCATGGTTTCCAGGTTCCTTCCAAGGAAACTTTCATCCTCCCAAGTGTCCAATGGGAGGGGGAGCATCATCCAACCTATGGGATTCATGCCCCTATGAAGGTCCAAGAAACCTTGTGTCTCCATGAACAAGATTTCACCTGGAAAGGTCCTGCAAAGGCAAACAAGTATGCCCTCCAAGGGTCCACTAGTCACAAGTATCATGCCAAGTAATCCATAATTAATAAAATAACCACGCAAACATGTGCATCGAATCCCCCCTTTTCAAAATAAACAAATGCTCGAAGACCTTATACAACTCGCCAAATTTAAGTATGGGAGGGTTGTCATGGTGCCCTATTGGGTAGATCATTCCCTATGTCAAGGAGTTTTTCCCAAGAGGATGCTCTCTAAGTCATGTAAAAGAGTATGAGGTGGATGGGGGTATGAATTTTGGGCATGTGGTTTCTTGACATACAAGGGCTCATATTGTCTCATTTATGGGTGCCTTTGTAGAGGGTGTGTTGCATCCTCGTTTTGAATGCGACCTTTTCCCAAGCCATTTATTTTCCATTAATTGATTAAGGTCCGAAAATTGAGTACTGTATGTAAGGGAAAGTAAAGAGTGCCAAAATTCCACTTGAATCTAGGAACGCATTGAGTGACATGTGCAAGGAAATCAAAAGACATTGAAAGTGCATTCCCTCAACAAGCGAGCCATTTATTAGTTATGTGTTTTATTTTATAGGTCCTTGAATTTTGTGGAGACGCATTTCATTGTTATTAGGATATTAGGGTGAGCATTTGTAGAATAATTTATTGGATTTTATCTTTTTCTAGCTTCAAGCCTTTAGGCCTTTAGCCCATTCTTCCCATGAAATGAGGTACAATCCCTTCTTGGGCCAATATTCCTGAAAACCCAAAATATGAGGAAACGAAAAGGAAGAAGTATAGAAAGTGATAATTATGTGCGGGAATGGTACAATGAACCTTCAAGGAGAGCCCCTAGTATCAACCCTTTTCCTGAGGGTGATCCACTTACTAGGACAACATTCCAACTACCTAGGTAAAATGAGGAAAAAGGAATAATTTCCAAGAAAACATTTTCAAAATCAAGGAGGGACCCTTTGCAACATGTTCAAATGATTCAGTTATTAAAATGACACTTACCATGACACTAAACTTGTTACCTCATGAAGAAAGACTTGTTTTCCTTTGTGGGACAAGCTGGTGTTTTGGACGTTGTTGTTGCTAATCAATGGTAATGTGTGGTGAGAGGAGGGGCTCTATCTTCTCATCTGGATCTCAACACTCCATGTTTGCAACCCGCGGGCCTCGAGACATAATATCCTTAGTTACCCCTAGGAAATAGGGGAAAAACATGCCAAGTCTCTGAAATGTAGTTTTGGATCCTTTTTTTCAAACCGCTGCATCAACTTTTGTGTGAAGTCCAGATACGAAGTAATGTTGGCATGTCCCATAGTGACCAATCCATGATACCACCACTCATGGCCCTCTCCATATAGTGCAAGGTATAGAATTTAATCACTTATGCATCTTTCATAGGGTTGAGTTGGAATTATGTGTCCAAATTCTGAACCCATGCTCTAGCTATGCACTTGTTCGAACCATCAAAGGAAGGAATCGTTAGCTTCCCAACCTTTCTAATGAGATCAATGTTCTATTCACCCCTATTGATATCCCTTGGTATGTTCGTATATTTGATAGTAAAATAGTCATGTAATGACATGGATTCTTGGGACTCATCACCAAGATCCTGGTACTCCCTCCAATAATCATCAAAGGTTTCACCTTGTCCTTGTTTCCCTTGATTTCCTGTTTTTTTATCCCCCGAGAACTGATTCATAATAGGTCTAGGAATTATTCTACCCGTGGTGCTAGTGCCAATTGTTGGAGTTACTTCACACACACCTAGGATTTATTTTTACTAAGGTTTTTCCTTGTTTACTAGTCATAATTAGTCATTATCCAGTCTCCTATATTTTATGGGAGAATATTCTCTTTTAGTTGACACTTCAGTTTAACTAGTTGAGTTGAGTTTAGATGTTGCATTGGTTTTATCACCATGCAACATTGGGATCATCACTATGCTAATTCAAAATTTCCTTGGGATCATCACCAAAATGGTGCATTACCCTTGATTCCCTGAGTTAACTCCTCACTACTCTTTGTTCAGTTAGTTAACTGAAGACTAGTTGACTAGTTAACTCAACTAGGTGGCAATTCACTCTCGTAACTGCCTGAGAGACTAGACTAGGTGGAAGTTCACTCCTGTAACTAATGGTGTGTGTCCAGATCACTCTAGACCACCACTATGGATCATTGGTTCTCCTCCAGTGTGCATTCATTGAGTTATCTAGAGTATATCATGTGTAAATTAATCATTATTTACTACGATTAATGAGAATTCTTTCATTCTTTCTCTCCTTCTTCTTCTTTCTCCAATTATCTCTGCAAATGTGTGTATTATTGTTTATCTAGATCTATTATATGCAAGTTCAACACATTTACATGGTATTAGAGTTGATAGATTGCTAAGCAAAATCTACACCAAATTTTTTTGCAGGTACAAAAGATTGACGACAACAGACAGATGGATTTCCAAAAAGAATTCATTCTTACACCTTACAACTATTTTGCATTGAAGGAGAAAATAGCCATACATCTCTAAAACAGAGGGTTGTATAGGTTAACCTTGAATACAGATACAGAACTGACATTAGACATAGAAAAATCCAAGTACTTAAATCGCATGGATGAGGCACTCGGAACAATTTGCAGTCTTATTTCTCTCGATCTCATTTTTTCACATATCTTCCTATAAGACTCCCAATGAAGCCTAGAACACCTTGGAAGGGCTCTTTGGAAAATAGGATGAGATGAGGGGACACATGCTGGAGGTGGATCTTCTCACATTGGATCCAAAAAGCTTCGACAATATCCAATATTTCTTTACAAAATTCAAGGATTTATTGTCGCGACTCAAAGCTTGCGGGGTTGATAAATCGAAAGAGGAGGAAAAAATGGTTCTCACCATTCTCTCCAAGCTTTGTCTTATCCATATCCACATTTCATTCTGTTAGATTTTCCTCTGGAGCCACCTGGAAGATGCCTTCTCTTGAGGACTTTATCGAAGCACTGACACAAAAGAAAACCAAGCTCATCAACATGAGCACAATCAAGGGCCCAAAGGCGCATGCACTCACTGTGAAATATGGCATCCAAAAATATCAGAAATATAAAGATAAATATAAACACAAATTTCATGCACATCCGAAGAAGGAAGGGTACACAAAACCTTTCACCGATGCCTCTAGATCCAAAGGAGAAAAGGGAAGAAAACAGGAGAAATGCATGTACTTTCACAAAGGATTTCATTTGGAATCCACATGCATGAAAAAAAAAAAAGATCTGGTGTCTCAAATACTTCAGCAAAACAACCTTGGATATCACATCCACGAGGGTTCCAAGAAGAAGAAGCCAAAAGATCAAAATTCCAAGAAAGGAAATTCTAGCCATGCCTTGATTGCCACCAACTCCTCTCCCGATGCTTGGATCGTAGATTTAGGAGCATCACATCACATGGATTCTTCAAAAGAAGTATATTCTTCTTTGGATGCATGCAAAGGTCCTCCTATTCCGATGGGGGACAACTCTTCTGTCGAAGTCACCGACAAAGGAAGGATTGAACTCATTAATGGAAGCTTCGAGAATGTGTTGCACATTCCCAAACTTTTTGTCAACCTTCTCTCCATGTATCAAATGACGAATTCCAACACTGGAAAGAAATTCATATTCACACCAAATTTTGTGGACGTCTACGACATGCAAACCAACTCCAGGGTTGCTACCAGTGAGGTAAATCATCAGTCTAGATTGTATACTTTTTCTGAATTCATTGAACTGGATACTGCTTACTCATGTTGATAAAAGTAGTAGGATGTGGCACGAAAGTTTTGGAAATTTGAATTTTAGATACATGAAACAACTTAGCAAGAAAATATTGGTTGATGGTCTACCATGCATCCATTTCTCCAAGGGAGTATGTGAGGAATGTATTCTCGAGAAACACCCTCAAGAGAAATTCGACAAGAGAAAGTCTCAGAGAGCTTCCACACCTTTCGATCTGATCCATAGTGACCTCATGGGTCCTTTTCCACATTCATCCATCAGAAAAGAAATGTTTTTTCTCATTTTTGTTAATGATTTCTCACATTTTACTTGGATCTACTTTCTCAGGCAAAAATCTGAGGTCTTTCAACACCTCAAAGATTTCAAATCCCTGGTTGAGACACAGTTTGGAAAGAAGATCAAAGTCCTCTGAACTGATAACAGGGGAGAGTATGTAAATCATGAGATCCATAATATTTTCCATGAGGCAAGGATTTAGTTGCATCACACAGCTCCCTATACTCCGTAGGAAAACAGAGTCGTTGAGCAGAAAAACAGATCTCTAAAGGAGATGGCATCTTGCATGTTGAATGCAAAGTCACTACCATAGAGACTATGAGCTGAAGCACTTAATTGTGAAACATACATCCAAAACATATCTCCCCATAGATCTGTCAAGGATAAGACCCCCTACGAGGATTGGAGTGGCCTCAATCCGGAAGTGACCCACTTTTTCATTTTTGGTTCACGTGCATGGGCCTGGATTCCCTCTGAAAAGAGGAAAGCACTTGATCCATAGAGCACTGAGTGCATTTTTGTTGGATACCCTGATGGTGTGAAGGGATATAGGCTTATAGATATTTCCTTGGACTGGCTCATCATTGAGTGAAGTGTCCAATTTGAGGAAAGTGTCTCACGTGCACCTCATCAGACGTATGCAGACACCTTCATTCTTCCACCTGTATGAGATGATGAGCATGCACATGCCGACTCTTCTTCAGACGAGAGTTCTGATTTAGAGGACTCAAATGATTCATATTCAGAGTCAGTACAGTCAGATGTAGAGTCATAGCATCCAGATGTAGTTGTAGAGCCAGAGCAGAGGCTCAAGTTGGCATAGACTACTCTTTAGGATGAAATGGATCTCATTGGAGATCCAGCCGACACTAGGAGGACTCGATCTGATTTCAAGGAGCCTCATGTTGTACTCACAACCACTGAACCATTTCCCTCCAGTAATATTTTCTTGGTTCAGTCTTCAGATCCACAGTATTATGGTGAGGATGCTGGAAATACCTTTTGGGAATCCGTCATTCAGGAGGAGTACAAATCCCTTCTCGAGAACCATACTTGGGATCTGGTTCCCCTTCCTTATGGGAGGAAAATTTTCATATGCAGATGGGTCTACAGGACCAAGAGCACAACAGATGGACACATTAGCAGATACAAAGTCAGGCTTGTCGCTAAAGGCTTTCAGCAGGTTCATGGTATTGACTATGATGAGACCTTCGCTCCAGTAGCGAAGATGGACTCCATATGATTGGCACTTGCCATTGCGGCAACCAAAGGATGGGAATTCCATCATATGGATGTGAAGAATGTATTTCTTTATGGTGATCTCTCTAAGGATATCTACATGGATCAACCCCAGGGATTTATGCATGACTCATCTTTGGTTTATTGACTGAAGTAGTCCCTTTATGGCCTCAAGCAGGCTCCAAAGGCATGGTATGCCAAGATGGAATCCTACCTATTGTCACAGAACTTTGTACATTGTAAATCAAACCCAAATGTCTACATGCTCAGGATGACTGATTCACTTATACTTTTAGTTATGTATGTTGATGATTTGTTGATCACCGGGTGCTCGACTTCATCGATTGTTTAAATCAAGAGGACTCTACATGACAAGTTTTTGATGACGGACATGGGTCCGCTACACTTATTCCTTGGACTTGAGATCAGTCAGGATGCATCAGGCATCAAACTGTGTCAGGCCAAGTATGCATGAGATCTCCTTGAGAGATTTCACATGACAGACTGCAAGTCTGCTCCGACTCCTTTCCTATCAGGATTCAAACTTGAGGATGGCGGGGAGACTCCACTGGTTGAGATCACATTGTATAAACAACTATTGGGGATCTTGTTGTATCTCACACACTCCATACCAAATCTCTCATATGCAGTTGATGCAGTTTCTAGGTTCATGTAGGAGTCGCATGAGCTACATTGAAAGGATGAAAATTGTATCCTTTGATACATACAGGGCACCATCACCTTTGGGATTCACTATGCAACCGACTCTACATTATATCTCATCGGGTTTACTGATTCTGATTGGGATGGAGATAGCACTGATCGCAAGTCCACATATGGTTACTCATTCAGTCTTGGTTTCGGGCCTATTTGTTGGTCGAGCAAGAAGCAAGATGCCATTTATCTATTTTCAGCCAAGGCAGAGTACAGAGGGGTATTTAACATAATCATTCAGGCTATGTGGCTACATCATTTTCTCATTGAGTTGGGCATTCAGTTTCATCGGTCGATCATCATCTGGTGTGACAACCAGAGCACTCTGAAGTTCTGCAAAGATCCAGTTCAGAGGTAGTGGATGAAGCACATCGAGATCCACATGCACTACATCCGAGACTTAGTACACAAAGGGATCATCGACTTACAGTTCTGTCCTTCAGCAGAATAGACAACAAACATCTTCACCAAGACCTTCACTAAGAAGAAGTTCCATTCTCTGCGAAGTCGTCTTGGAGTGAAGGACATAGTTACCTAGAAACTGTAGTTCTTATTTTTTCATACATTGTACCTTGAGGGGGGGTTTTCCCATGGGGTTTTCCCTCTTTCCTCACTTTATTTTTAGTGTATCTTTTGTATTTGGGTACCTAACATGGCCTCGTTGCCGGGACCCATTCTTTATTTTCACCATAGTGATGTTCAGGGGGGGTGTTGGAGTTACTTCACACACACCTAGGATTTATTTTTCCTAATGTTTTTCCTTGTTTATTAGTCATAATTAGTCATAATTAGTCATTATCCAATCTCCTATATTTTATGGGAGAATATTCCACCTGGAGAATATTCTCTTTCAGTTGACACTTCAGTTTGACTAGTTGAGTTGAGTTTAGATGTTGCATTGGTTTTATCACCATGAAACATTGGGATCATCACCATGATAATTCAACCTTGCCTTGGGATCATCACCAAACTGGCGCATTACCCTTGATTCCCTAAGTTAACTCCTCACTACTCTCTGTTCATGCAGTTAACTAAAGACTAGTTGACTAGTTAACTCAACTAGGTGGCAATTCACTCCTGTAACTGCCTGAGAGACTAGACTAGGTGGCAGTTCACTCCCGTAACTATTGGTGTGTGTCCAAATCACTCTAGAACACCACTATGGTGCATTGGTTCTCCCACAGTGTGCACTCATTGACTTATACAGAGTATATCATGTGTAAATTATTCATTATTCACTACGGTTAATGAGAATTCTTTCATTCTTTCTCTCCTTCTTCTTCTTTCTCCAATTCTCTCTGCAAATTTGTGTATTATTGTTTAGCTAGATCTATTCTGTGTAGGTTCAACACATTTACACCAAATTTTGCTGGAATATTATTGTTGATTCCTTCAGCATGATTCCCATTGTTCCCATTGGAACTCCCATGGTTTTGGTTCCCATTGTGCCCATTGGAACCCCATGCACAATTGTTACCTCCATGGTTTTGATTTTCTTGAGTGTTGGCAATTAACTGTGTCATGAGTTGTACTAGTTTTTGTTTCCCCATGTCCAAATCATTTAGGATATGCATGACACTATCCTTAGGTGTCTCATTTATGTCCCCTTGTTGAGCACACACTTATGTTGAGAGGGATGGAGGTTAATCAGTATAGGGATATATTTTTCTTTTTAACATTCATAAACCATAATGAAATAATCACATAAATATAACAACCAAAAGACACAATATTTAACGTGGAAACCCTTTTGGGAGAAAAACATAAAACTTTATTTATTAATTTGTAGGAACCAACCTATGGATACAAATGTTTGTAGGAACCAACCTACTGAAGACACCAATCCCCACTTCCTTTTGTAGGAATTGACCTGCATGAGCAACTTATCCCCTCTTTTATTTGTAGGCACCGACCTACAGGAGACACCATTCCCCTTTGTTGTTTGTAGGCACTGACCTACAAGAGATACCAATCCCCTTTACTATTTGTAGGCACCAACCTATTGGAGTCATTGATCCCCTCTACTATTTGTAGGCACCGACCTACTGGAGACATCGATCCCCACAGTTTTTTCTTATGTAGTCACCAACCTACTTACAAGTTCTTCATTTGCATTTCCTTCACTCGTCTTCTTGTTTCTTATGTCTTCACCAAATCTTCTATGCACTTGTTACTTCTTCTTTCACCAAATCTTCTTTGCACTCGCTACTTCTGCTTTCACCAGATCAACTCAACACTCACTCCTTCTGCTTTTGTCAGATTTTCTTAACGCTCGCTCCTTCTTCTTTCGCTCTACCTTCACCATATCTTCTTGCTTATTCTTCTACTAATGCCTCGGATATTCATTTATAATTTTTTTTTGCTAGAACGTCATATCTATTTGCTAGAACATCATATTTGATTTTCATTGATATTTTATCATCACTGATCATCACTCCTCAAATGACATGCATAAGAATATTATATTTTCACCCACGCACACATTTTTTCTCATAACCCTC
Source organism: Picea sitchensis (assembly GCA_010110895.2). Taxonomy (NCBI): domain Eukaryota; kingdom Viridiplantae; phylum Streptophyta; class Pinopsida; order Pinales; family Pinaceae; genus Picea; species Picea sitchensis. The sequence goes on from SNQJ01S0016221.1 coordinate 44,290, forward strand.
TTTTCCATTTATACTTTACCATACGATTTACATGAAAAGTCATGTTCATTTGAAAAGACACAACTTTTATTAAATAATAATTAATTTCCCCCCTTTTTATTTTTAATTCACGTTTTAACATACCATGGCTAAAATGCCACCATGGGTTTTAAATTCCTGTGAAAATACCATGTGCACTTTCACTTTTACCTTTTTAATCCATTTTCATGTTTACTCCACTTTTATGTAAACTCCACTTTCAATTTTACCCTTTTTTTAATCCACTTTTATGTTTACTCCACTTTTACATAAACTCTACTTCCACTTTTGTATTTATTAAAGTCACATTTATATTTGAATACTTACTTACCTTTGACATCAATGACAATAATTTATTCAACAATCTCCCCTTTTGTCATTGATGGCTACCTTGTACTCAAAAACACATAATCCTCCAGAAATAGAAAAAATCTCCCTTGTTTGCAACTCTTCCTATCTGTAATTCTCCTCCTCCTATCTACAACTCTCCCCCTGTTTGTAATTATCCTCCTTTGACATCAATGGAAAAGGTATGCTCCCCCTGAGCTGTGTTTTTTTTTTACTGATGAGATGAGAGGGATATCACTCTAAGCTTCAAATGTTTTTCTGGGAAGGGGTTTGGTAAAAATATCTGCAACTTGTTCCTTTTTTTGTGTTTCTCCCCCTTATATTGTGCTTTCTATTTTTATTTTCTAAAGTAGCTCACCCTATGAATGTATTATCTTTTATTGTTGTAATTGTTGAGTCTTATTTGTTTTACTATCACTCTCCTGAACTGCTCCTTTTTCTACTTATTAAAAAGTTGCCAAAGACTTGCTAGATGTTTCACTATCACAATAATATTATCTATTCACAACTGATATGATTGGATTCCTTCAACATTTTCTCACAATCTACTGCTAAAAAATGAATGGTCTATTGTTGTTTAAAAAATTTCCATCTACAACTTATAACATCTCCATGTGATTTGAATCTTCAAGTTGTTATGTGCCTTCATAGCTTCTAAGGGATCTTCCACTATCACAAGTATGTTGTTGGTTGGGTAGTGCTTACATGTCATCATGCCACCATCCAATTGTCCTTCAAAAACACTTTCCTAAACATGGTCAATGCTTGTCACAATGTATAGAATATCTATGTGGATTTGTCTTTTATTTATCACAGTATATACCTCAAGCCATGCCAACTCACAAAGTTCCACACACCGCTCACAAAATATTCTAAGGTTTCCCTAGACAAATGTGTAGAGCTATTGTCAAATTTCATTCCCAACTATAAAAAATCCTTCAATGTCTGAAGAAGGAATGTCCATAATACTAAATGAAAATTATATGCATGTTTCCCAGAATATAACATCCACAACTTGTACTTGTTCTGTCATCAATGATGCGTACCTCAATGGTAAAAACTACTCGAACATGATACAATAGCACTCCTGAAGAAGTTTGAACAAACATGGTTTAGTTGGTCTTAACAAATCCAAGTCAATTCAAAAGGAAACAATTGAATTAACAAGAAGACATCAGTTGGGTTCGCATATAAAAAACTTCAAATATTCCCCCTCTAAGAGATCAATAAGTAGCAACAATAGTTCTTGTCAAAAATTCTAGTTGACGAACAACCCAATCGAAACTCTAGTCGATTGTCATGTCGGGTCGATCCTTAGTCGACCACTTCCAAGGAAATCATCAACAAGTGAGAGAAGCACTACATGACTATACAACCAATGATACACAATGATATGAATTCCTCAAACATCTGGTCAAATGATTCCACGACCATCCATCAATCCAACCACAATATATTCTGGTAGTTGACACTGGTCCACAATTATGACTTTCACGTCTCTTCTACAAATATCTGAAAGTATGATTTCCATTCCTTTGATTTTTATGGTGAGAATGATGATAGGGCACAAAGTTTTTTGTTGGATGATCATAGGATGTAGGCTCAAATTCAAGATCACTTACAGGAGTATAAAAACCCAACATATCACCAACAATGTCATTTGTAACAACATGCTCAAATGTTGGCATGTGAGGAGCATGCAAATCATTAATCTGTTCAACACAATCAACACTAGATTGTTCTTCTAGAAAACCAGTCTGAACTCCTCTTGCAACAAATAGAACTTCCTTGGTTGTAGGAAGGATGGGTGTACATAGGGAGGAAATAAAAACATCATATCCAAGACCAATATTAATGAATGGAGACATTTGACAATTTATGATATCACCTAATGTTTCATTACTCTTTTCAAATTTCAAGCTTCTGTTCAACCGAGAAGTTGATTTTTCTGAATCCTTTCTTAAGGAAACAATGTTAGATTCTAGGTCTTTGCAATTTTCTTCTTTTTCTTCAGTTGGATTCTCACCACTTATTCTATCCTTCTTTCCTCTTCTAATTGAAATTTTAGGCTTATGATAATATTTTCTGATTCTTCAATGCTTTGTGACATTTTGGCTTTTGAATAAAAATCCTCTTCTTCATATTTTTGCAGTTGCTCCTTTTTGTTTCAAATTCATTTTCCTTAGATTCTATATTTCTCTTAAGGCATAGATGAGTTCTTCTTCAAGATTCACTTCTCCATCTGTTTCAGTGTTTTCTTCTTCTTTCGAATCCATCATTTCTTTCCCTTTTTCTTCATAAATATTTGTTTCAATTTCCATAAAAAGAGTTTCTTCTCTATCACTATCTGAACTACTTTCACTGCTTTCTTCAGAAAAATCACTGACCCCTTTTGAGTAGAGGCGCTTCTTCTTCTTATAAGAGTTCTTCTTCTTTTCTTGCTTGTCCCGTTTGTGGCTATTTTTTTGTTTATGATGTTTTCTCTTTACTTTATAATCTTCTTCATTATCACTACTTTCATTTTTCGCATATGGAAACTTAGTAGAAAAATGTCCTACTTTTCCACAGTTAAAGCATTTAAATGGAAAATCACCAGTGTATTTTCCGTATTCCTTTTTGAGTTTTCTAAACAACTTTGCTTCCTCTGTGTCTAATCCATAGGTAGAATAATTTCTTGATTTATGCTCTTTGTTCTTCATCTTATTTGAGGCTTTGAAAGTTGCTTCCCTTTTTTACGATTTTTCCTCTTTAGTCCTCATTTCATATGCAGTGAGAATCCCATGCAATTCATCCATTGTTAATTTATCCAGTTCCTTTATTTCCTCAATGGAAAAAATTCTGGCATCAAATCTTAAGGGGAGTGACCTCAACACCTTTTTCACAATCATTGGTTCTGCAACTGTTTCACCAAGTCCTATGATGGTGTTGACAATTTCGTCCACACATAGGAGATATGAAGCAACATTTTCTTATTCTTTCATCTTCAAACTCTCAAACTGTCTTCTATGAGTTTTGATCTTAAACTTATTCACTTTGTCATCACCTTCATGGATGTTTTGAAGTTTCTCCCAAATTTCTTTCGTTTATTTGTAATACATTACTTTGACAAACTTTGATTCTGACAGTTTGCACAAGATTTCGTTCATGGATTTTGCATCATTTTCACTAGCCTTTTCCCCAGTTGTATATGTTGGTGGAGTTTTTGGGGATGTATAACCAGTCACAAATTATTTCCAAATATCAAAACCAAGGGCCATTAGATATGTTCACATCATTATACTCCAGAAGGCATAGTTTGTTCCGTCAAACAACAAAGCCATGTTTGTAGAGAAACCTTCTTGATCGTCCATGTGTACTCATGAGATCTACCTTATAGTGGTTAGACTGTTTCTGAAGGAATCAAATCTGATACCAATTGTTGAGCACACACTTATACTGAGAGGG
>SNQJ01S0016221.1:54391-69221 GCA_010110895.2 Picea sitchensis
TAAATGGAGGAAACTATCGGCTGAAGATTCCACTTGGGAAGATGATTCCTTTATACAGAAGCATCCAGAGTTACTCAAGCGTTGCAGAAAACACTTGTCTCAAGGGGAGGGGCATGTTAAGCCCTAATATTGTGTCATTACCCCTTAATTGGGGCATATTATATTAGTAATGTTATTTTATTTATGTCGGCTTTAGGCCATTAGTTGTAATTATACCTCCTAGTCTCCTATATATACCAAGGAGACATTTTCCTCTTTATTTTTAATTCACTTTTTAACATACCATAGGTAAATACCACCATGCGTTTTAGATCCATGTGAAAATACAATGTGCACTTTCACTTTTACCTTTTTTAATCCATTTTCATGTTTACTCCACTTTTACGTAAACTCCGCTTTTACTTTTACCTTTTTTTTTAATCCCACTTTTATGTAAACTCCACTTACACTGAATTTTTCCACTTTTGTATTTAATAAATTCACATTTATATTTAAATACTTACTTTCCTTTGACACCAATGAAAATAATTCATTCAACGCCCCCATGTCTTCCTCTTCCTCTACCTCTGGTTGACCCTCTTCTTCTTCTTCTTTTGAGTGAAATATGTTCTTTTCCCCTCGTTGCCTTCTACTTTTGTAAGTGATACATTCATCATCTCCATGCCTCATGAAATGATCTAAAAATATCAAACGAGTTCTGATACCAACTTGATCCAAAATATCAACAAACTTTGACACCAATTCATCCTTAAATCCTTAGATGTCAATTAGTTCATAAGCATACACTAAACATCTGACCAGATTCAGAAAATGAAGATCGACTTGACTATTTGCAAAATATCATGTGAAAAATCTTATTTATCCATAAAATTCATAACTTGTAGAAATAATGAGTGCCAAAATAGAGAGAAATAGAGAAAACAAATAACATAACTCATTACACAATTTGATAATAGAGTTCCAAATAGTGAGACTGCTCTATTAATGCTCAAATGTTTGATACAATGACGTCTTACAATGGCCAATTTGAAGACACCCTTAAAGTTTGTTACTCCAACCCATAAATTAGAGGTCACCACTGAATTCCTCACGAAATTATGAGAAGAACAAGTATAAACTTGACCATGTTCTGAACAGGTGCCCAAAGACCCCCCTTTGCACGCATAACGAGACTATGGGTCTCATACATGAAAAATGGTAATAAGAATTTCGTACATATCAATTTTACGTATAACTAACATCACCATCTGATTCCTCTCGAAATTATGAGAAAAATGAGTATAAACACTCTATACTTGTCTCAAAGAACTCAGTAGCACACAAAATGAGACAAATCCAAAATAGGAACACCTCTTGAATGCAAAACAAGGAAAATTATACAACTGGCACAAATTCTATGCAGACCCTCTCTTTGGCTGTCATTTCCATGTTTCATTGGGTCAAGTGCGTGAGTTTATATAGGCTAGTAGGCCTAACCGACCCCCTTATATACCCAATCACATTTGTTTAAACTTAAATATATTATTCTATATTAGTTATAACAAGAAACTTGTGTGGTGCATTAGTAGGGGAATCTTTCTAAGTCATTGGAATATTCTAGGAATATTCCCCCATAGTTCATGGGTTCTATTTCATTCAACCCCCAACGAATTTTATTCTCCCTTAACCATTATTGGCTAATCGGATAGTGCCACGTGGCACTCTCTAGTTGGTCCACCTGTCTGCACAATCACCTGCTTGCGTCAACATTCTACCACATCACTACCCAATCATTTCCACATCATCATACATATGCTTAATGTACCTATCACCTACCACATCATCATACAGATTCCACGTCATCCATACGGATGACACATGACACATTTGTATTGGTCCACATGGGTGCTTGAAAATGCCAAAAATGAGTGACACATGACAACCTCTCATGCTACCATGTCATATTAATGATGTCAACATGGCATCATCCTAACAGTTGTATGGATGGCCACATTGCATCCTGTGGGCTTGCCATGTGGCACTCCCATTTTCCCTGTTTTTTCCAAACTTCAAACAACGATTACTTTCTCATACAAACTCTGTTTGAGCCCGTTCAAAATAAGTTGGAAACATCTTTTCAATCTCTATGCAATGAAATCATTTTAAAAATAATTTGAGAAGATCAAATTTTTATCGTTCTAGATCCTTCTAGATCACACCTGCCTAATGATGAAATTTTGGACCTCCAAAAGTATGGATTATTTAGAAATGAAGTGAGAATACTTTTTCCTCACTTGTCTAATATTGCCCATCCTTATTTCTTGGATAACAAGCACTTGAATCATCAAAACCATAATCAAGACTGAAACAACATTGTCGATCAAGTTAACCATTCCCTTAAATTCACAAACTTTGCCATCCATTGTTGCGGCAGCTAACCATACTCCATTGATTAGAAATAAATTGAACAAAAAAATTGAATATAAAGATGAGAAGGAGAATGAACCATAAACATATTTTCCCTTCTTAACAACAACAACATCAACCAAAGGACCTCTTTTCCTTTCAATCGTAGGTTGTAAATCTAGATCTTGGATACTAGCATTAACTAGCATTTTGACGTTCCCTGTAGTGACAATTGCCAAATTCGTCTTCATTTGATGAGCTCTCACAATGAACTCAATCCCATCCTTGAAGAGATGCTACTTGTTTTTTTCCCTGTAGAAAATGACCTTCTTGTCATACAAGTATGTACTTCACAAAACCATCCCATAAATGTCGAGTGGAACAACATCTAACTCTACCTCATTAATGAAACTAGATTTGATCTCAAACTATAACTTACATTGCTTAGTTACATGTACATTATCACAAATCCATCCCAAAGGATACGGTCTTGGATGAGACCTAGTTTCCAATTCAAAATTTTGAACAACTTGCTCTGAAATAAGATTTACTTGTGATCCACTATCAAAAAATATATCAATCTTAGTGTGCTTTTAAATAAATCGTAAATGAAACAATTATTTTATTTTCCTTCCATTAGGAATTACATTAGCCTTTGAAGAAGAAGTATGTGAAGTAGCAACATAAAATATACCTTTAACGCCCATAGTTGTAACTTTAGAATTTGATCCAAGATTTTGAACTATGGTTGTGGCCTTCTATTTACCCTTGTCCTTGAACTTCTTTGGTAGCCTCCCTAGATGCAACGTCCAACATGTTGCCTCCTCATGTCCTTTCTTCTTGCAATGAGAACATCTAGGCTTCTCTTCTTCTTTTCCCTTTGATTGCTTCTCGAAGTTGTGTGGCTTCTTCAACTGCTTCTCGAAGTTATGAGACTTTCCTTTTCCTTTAATACCAATTATCTTGGTCTTCTTTTGATCCTCATAGATTTCTTCCACCATGGGCTTCATTGCCATGAACGCAAAAAAAAATGCCTCTTCAGTACTGAAAGGATTTGGATTAGAAGAATCCCTATCTTTTGTTGAAGCCATTTCTTGATTTTGAAATGAACACCTTGAACCAATCTCATGAATGTACTTTTCAAACGATCCTTTACCAAGCTTGAGTTTGGACCTCATAAGAATTCACTTGCAAATACGTGCTAAAACCAACTCTGATACCACATGATCTGAAAATATCAAACAAATTTGTATACTATCTTGATCTGAAATATCAACAAACTCTGATACCAATTCAACCCGAAATCCTTAGATGTCAATTAGTTCATAAGCAAACACTAAACATCTAACTAGATTCAAGAAATGAAGATTGACTTAACTATTTTCAAAATATCATGTGAAAACGATTATTTATCCATAAACTTAATTAACTAATAATAACTTGTGGAAATAATGAGTGTCAAAATATAAAGAAATAGAGACAACAAATACCATAGCTCATTACACAGTTTGACAACGGAGTTCAAAAGAGTGAGACTACTATATTAATACTTAAATGCTTGATACAATGATGTCTTACAATGGCCAATTTGAATACACCCTTAAAGTTTGTTACTCCAATCTAGAAACAAAGGTCACCACTGAATTCCTGATGAAATTCTAAGAAGAATGAGTATAAACTCGACTATGTTCTGAACAAGAGCCCAAAGACCCCCCTTTCCACATATAACAAGACTATGGGTCTCATACATGACAAATGGTAATAAGAATTTCATACATATCAGTTTTACATAGAATTAACATCACCATCAAATTCCTCTCAAAATTTTGAGAAAAATGATTATAAACACTCTATACCTCTCTCAAAGAACTCAATAACACACAAAACGAGACAAATCCAAAATATGAACACCTCTTGCCCGCAAAATGAAGAAAATTATGAAACTGGCATGAATTTCTATGAAATCCCTTTCTTCGACACACATTTCCATGTTTCATTGGGTTGGGTGCATGAGTTTATATAGGGCTAGTCGTCCTAACCGACCCCCCTATATACCCGGTCACATTTGTTTAAACATACATATATTATTTTGTATTTGTAGAAACAGTAAAATACAACATTTAATTCAATTTAGCATATAATTCATTCTCATACAAAAATAATTCATTCGCCAACATATGAGCATATGATATTCGACAAGAATACAAATCTATCTACAGCATGAAATAACTCAGCAACTCATAATTAAAAATACCTGCTTCTGATGCTAAATCCCGCTGCTTCGTTAGTCCACTGCTGAAGTTGAAACTGTGTCAAACATTGCCCAAAACCGTGTTTTCCTCCCTGCCATCTAGGAGCAGCATGTCCAACTCCCTAGATCCAGGATACCGTAAGGATATCCTGGCTCCCGTGCCCAAAACCCCCAGCAAACCGGTTCCCCCTGCTTCTGATTCACCAAAAATCCCCAAAGCCAAACTCCTCACAACAGAGGCCTCCACAGAAAAATCCTCCACATAACTATATTTTTCTCCCCAAAAGAATGATCCCCCTTCCCGTAAGACTCCTCCTGTCATATCCCTCCTTCACTGACTCTCTTCCCCCTCATTAATTTCCTTATCCTTTTATTCAATGTCTTATCCTCTTATTTAATGTCTTATCCCTTTATTTAATGTTTTATCCTCTCCCTGTATACGTAAATATTTAATACATTAAATTATTAACCCTCTTTAATTCTTTACTCAATTAATTAATGAGTCAATTAATGATTAATTAATCATTGACATATATGGACAAATAATTAATAATAATTAATTAGTTAATATTATTTAAGAAATAATTATTGTTTAACTAACATATTAGGACAGTTAGATTATCAAATTAATTATAATTAAACATCCCTATGCATCTATTTAACCAGGGTTGTTACATACACCCACCCTTCAGGAAACTTCGTCCCGAAGTTAAGGTATCTTATGGTACAAAGGAAAAGAAACATGGTTCACACATTCATAACAATTAATCGACACTATCAGTAAGTAAGTCAAGAAAACTCATACATACTAGTGTATATGTGCAAGAAATGCATGTGTAGCTAGTACATACAAGTCTCGTGCATGTACTAATAATAAAAAAACTATCATCCTTTAGTAATTTATGTATGCATCCAATCCAATCAACAAGACTAGTCTTTTATAACAGACAATAAACCAATCAAATGTTTGAGAAATCCTTTAATTACAATTATCCAGTTCAACAATTTTATATAGACAATTGTGGTTTAGTTACGAAATTATGAATATTCATATATACACATTTTCTTTTTAGAAGGGAAAACATTTAAATTTCACCATCAAACAAATCTCCATACTCTCAACTATTTCTACTCATCCTTCCTCCCTAACTTACTTCCATCTCCATTCCAATCCTTCCTCTGCTAGACTATCTTGGCGCGTCAACTATATTGACCTAACTCCAAATAGAACCCATAAGCGGAAGTGTCACTATCTTGACCAAGCTTCCCTAGCAGGAAACTGATATTCATCATCACACGTCTTGGGGAGCGTGAGCTAACACCGTCCTCCCATGACTTCAGGTTTTGAAGGATACATGGTGGGAAATGCCTCCACCCCTCCTAATCATAACTAGGGTCCACACCCTACAATGGAATATACAGTGGCACCGTGTTGCTGGGGGTTTTGTCATCGTTTATTCGGTTTTGGGTAGTCTCATCACCTGAAATCCTGCATTGGTCCACATATCATGACAATGCATCCAAACCAATAAAAATTTCACACATACAAATATTAAATTATGACAACTTTTCGGCTAGTGGTCATGATATCCACTTTCATCATTATTATTCACGGCTGTTTCATAGCCCATGCTTACCAGTTAGTCTGTAACACAAACTCATACATTTCATACATTATCATCATGTAATTGCATACCATCATTATTTCAATTCAGTATCCTTGTACCAACAGCTTCTTTATCAACGTTTTCAATTTAGAAATAGATCCCATAATATCCATTATTCAATTTAGACACCCATTCATAAGATTATCATTTACCAAAATAGGTGCATCATATCCAACATCATTCTAATAGCATTTTAAACCTTCTTAGGATTCACATTCACACATTATGTCACACCATGTCCATCATCATTAATAACCTTAATCATTCATAAATTTACATTCACATGGTAGATGGCATTATATCCATCATCATCATTATCACATTTAAACATTCATAAAATTTACATTCTCACGTATATGGCATCATATGCATCATCATCATTATCATTTAAGCATTCATTCACTTAAAAGTTCATACATTTTTAAAGTTTAAGTGTATCATTTAATAGTTCCCCTGTGAATGAAAATAAGGTATATAGGCCTCGGGTAATCCTTGTTGTCTAAGTCAAAGGTGGTGGTACATACACCCAACCAGTATATTCTCAAGGGTGGTCAAAAGTGGCTAGGATAGTCTGATGGAAGTAGTGTCTCGGCGATCTTCCCAAATGAGATCACGGATATACTTGTCCCACTTGGACTTTAACGGTCTACTAGGCGGTTCGAACGTCGAGGAATCTACGGTCCAAGCATGCGTAATGGTTCCGCAGTGAGGTTCCCGTCGATACACCTGAATTCCGCTGAATTTAGTTTGTGCAGTTCATGAGCAGCACAATGGCCGGTAAAAACGGATACATGAAAAACATTATGTGTTTTATGCAGGTGGGGTGCTTGATGCAGGGCAGATAGAACTATGGGTCCAATTTTCTCTTGGATTACGGGCGGTCCCTATAAATCGGTGACAACTTTGTCCCCTTCTGAATTGAATTGTACTCTTATTAGGCGATGTCTGATGTGAATGAAACCTGGTCTCCCACTTCACAACTTCAGTCGGTCCTATGTGCATCCGCATATCTTTTCTACCTATCTTGTACTTCCTTTAGTCTCTACGCCTAATCTGAATCACTGTTCCTCCATCTCTTGGATGATTTTGGCCAACTATTACTCGGTCTTCTAGTCTATCTAACTCAACATTTATGGCATTCATACAAGCTTGCATTTGGGGTGGCATTCCGATGGAGCTATGAAAAGCTGTTATTGTAGGCAAACTCTGCCAAAGGTGGGTGCATCACTTGGGTTTGTTGTACTTGACATACATCTGAGCATGTCTTCAACGATTTATATAGGAACATCTATTTGGGATGATAAAGTTGTGCTTAAGTTCAAGCCCGGAGTTAGCGCAAACTTGTCCAAAGAACCTAGGGGTGAATCTAGGTCCTATCTAAAGATGTCTTTCTTGGGTATCGGGTGCAAATGGATAACCTGGTTTACAAAACTTACCACGTACCACATGGGTGTTGTGGTAATATAAACTTGAATGATAGAACTCTTGGTTAACTTATCTACTATCGCAAGTGGCATTGTGTCTATGAGATGTGAGCGGCAACCCTACAAAATCCATGAAATGACTTTACTTGGACATAGAAGACATCATGTGGTTGTAGGAGGCTGTCGGGTGATGGTGATTGACTTTTCCTTGGCCTCTAGGCGCGAGTAGATGGACTGTGTCCTTCCTTACCTACCAGGAAGAAAGCTTCCTCATGTCTGCGATGCATCTTCTTCACGCAGGATCGCACAATAAAGTGCTCTATGGGCTTCCTTCAATATGATGCTTGAATATCCCCATACTTGGGGATGTACATCCTTCTAGATATTAATAGTCTGTTTGCTTCTAGACTATAACCTTCATACTTTGGATCTAATTGCCTCCCGTTCTAGAGGTTTTAAGTGGCAGCACTAAATGCAATCTCCTTGGAGTTGTCAACACGTGACCCTCATATTGACCTTTAAAGTGCAGGAGAATCGTGGTCTCTACTCAAAGCATCTGCGATAACTTTTCCTTCAATTGATTAATGCAAATACCAAAATCGTACTCATATAAACCTCACTCCATCACCTTTTCCTGGCATTCGGATCTCTTTGGGTGAAGAGATGTTTTAAACTTTGATGGTGGCTCTTAAGTTCAAAGTTTCACCCCAATAAAGATGGTATCAAACTTTGAGCTAGCATTATAGCTACCAACTCTAAATCATGAGTCGGCAGTTATAGCTCTTAGGTGTTTCTTCAACTTCCTTGATGCATCAGATATCACTCCTCCATCCTGCATTATGACGGCCCCCAACCCTTGCTTAGAGGCATCAGGTCACGGTGAAGTCATTTTCCATATCCGACACTAGAGGTGGCACTAGTTAGTAACCTCTTAGCTCAATGAATGCACTATCATTACCAAATCCCATTCATACCTGATCCCCTTTAATTGAAAAGTGGTGATGGGTTTGTATTAGAGTCTTCTGGAAATCTCCGTTGACAATTACTAGCCCATGGAAGCTTCTCACCTCATGTGCATTTTTTGTGTAGCCCTCCATGACAGCCTTGCATACGGATCGCGGAGGATTCCTTGGAAAGTAATGTAATAATGGTGAATCTCTTTGCGGAAAGAACAGCGACAACTTCCCAGCAATTTGTTCTCTCTGGGTAGGACGGCACTACTTGGTGCCTCATGTCTCTTTCATTCTTTGGAATGAATGGGGATGTCATCTAGAAGACTGTACCAAAAGCAGTTCCGTACTTCCGAATGTATAGTTCATGGGAGGCTCATGAACCTTTGTTGGCCGCGATGGTCAATCCAAAGGTGCCTCTGACAAACTTCGTGTCCAAACCGAGGTTGAAGGCGGGTTTGGGATGTCGCCTTCAGCAATCCTTAACTTCAATCACGATCGCCGTCGATCTTTGAAATCATTGCTCCTTTCATCGATCGAAGGGTCACATCTATTCCATTTGGGTGCCTATTTTTTTCTTGTAGCCGCGATTCAATTCCACATGGTCTATACATGGTAAGGATCCATCAACTCTTCTTTACAAAAGTGCGGGTGCGCCCCAAAGATTGGAGACACTGGGCCTTATTTTTCCTAAGTCCGGTAACTCTTTCAAATGCATTTACAATTCACAAAGTTCTGCTTATCATCCTGTATGGAGTCTTGGAAATTGGTTACGCACTAGGTTTAGCTCAATAGTAAATCAAGTTCCCTCTCAGGAGATAACCCTAGAAACTCTTTCGAAAAAAACATCCTCAAACTCCGAAAAATACTAAACACTGATCCAAGGAGGGTCCTTCCCTTTCATTCACTGCTTCCACTAAATATATTTGACACCCTTGTCTCAAGCATTCATTAACCTTCATAGTTGAGATAAAGCATAATGACACTTTTCTCTTTACACCCTGGATTTCTACTGGTATTCCTTCATCGTCTACATAGAGTATCCTCTTTGCGAAACAATCTACCAAAGATCGATTAGGCGCTAACCAATCCATTCCAATGATTAGGTCATATGCCACGAGGGAAGTGACGTATACATTAAACCTAGTAGTACACACTCCGGGTATACTATCTGAATTATCAGCTTCGATTCCTACCGGCTTGTTTTCCCCGAAGCCATACCGACTTGTTTAAAGTCATCATGCTCATAGGCTTCAACCCACTCTTTTCTAATACAAATGGTGAAATGAAACTATCATTAAGCACGAGGAATCAAATAAAATCTTAACATTGATATGATTTGCTTGTGACTCCACCACCATGGATTGATGTTACGAGCGATGATTATTAGCTGATTGTGTAAATGCGGTGGCGCTACTTGCTCTCCCTATCGATTGTCTTTCTTCTCTAATACGCGAACCGATTGTAACTCTAAGTCATCTTTGGTAATGGGGACTCCGCGTCTAACGGTAACAGTTGAACTGTACCTTTGTTATGTGTGTCTAGAATGAGTTCCTTCCCCTGGAATCCCTTGCTCTACTAGTTGTTCCCTACGATGGTTGTGGACTTGTTTGCATCGTTGGTGATGAGCGAGATTCTGCACTCACTACCATTGAAATAACTGTGGTGACTATCCTTGGTGTGAATCTATTACCATATGGAGGTGTATGAGCCCGAGGACGATCACGAGGAAGATCCGGTCTCATACCTCGGTTAAGTTCATGTGTTCCTCCTCATAACCGCATTTCCACCACTTCCTCTAAAGTGATGATTATTAACTGTTGTGTAAATCTGGTGACTGCTACTTGCTCTCCCTATCGGTGTCTTTCCTTCTCTATGCACGAACCCTGATTGTAACTCTAGGCAGTCATGCTGGTAATGGGGTCCTCCGCATCCCCAACAGGTAACACGAGATTGAACCCGTGCACTGTTATGTGACTGTCTCTGAAATGAGTTCCTTCCCCTGGAACCCCTTCCCCTACTAGTTGTTCCCTGAGATGGTCGTGGACTTGTTTTCATCGTTGGTGATGAACGAGATGCTGCACTCACTACCATTGAAATCCCTGTGGTTATTGTGCTTGGTGAAACTCTGTTACCATATGGAGGTGGCCTTGAGCCCCAGGACGATGCGGAAAGATCGGTCTTGTACCTCCGGTTAAGTTCATGTGTTCCTCCTCATAACACGCATTTTCCACCACTTCCTCTACTGAAGACGGTTTCCACATCCGCACCATAGCTCTTATCTTAGGGTTCAATCCATAGACGAAGCGCTTTACCTGTCATTGGTCATTATCCATATATGAAACATATTTGACCAATTCCATAAATCTGATCTCATATTCTTCTACAGTTCTGTTTCCCTGTACTAAGGCATGAAATGTCCCTACCTGTTGTTCCTCATAATAAGTTGGCAGATATTTCCTTCGGAACCTCTCCTCGAAAAGTTCCCAAGATACTGTGTCTGGGGTAAGATGCAGTTGTCTTTCTAGGTTGCCCCACCAGTTCAAGGAACTGTCTCTTAACTGAAAAATTACGATCTTCGCCTTTGAGTTGGATGCATAGTCCCTTAAGGCAAAACACCTTGTCATGCCTTCCAACCATGCTTCCGCACATTCACTGGTGTGACCCTCGGAAAACTCCAGAAGTTTGATCTTCTGCAATTCTCGAGTGATGTCTTCGGGTGGAGGTTCTCCCCCTGAATCCCTTGACGCTTCTGGATTACCCATTCTAGACGATGGGGGTTCCACTTCGGTCCCTACTGGTTCTCGCCCCTTTAAAGTCTCATTTATGGCCTCCAACAAGTGCAGTATGAGAGCTAGTTCAGGCGATGGTGGTGGCGGCGCTAGCGGTGTTGGCGGTGCCTGCGATGATGCTCCCCTGCCTCGATTCCCTTGAGTCATGACCACCTTGTATGCTTTAACCTGCATCAACCAAAGTTGTCAGGGTGAGTTCAAGGACGTTTCAAATTGGTGCTACTTAAACTAGAAACAGGGTTAGGTGTAAGTTTTTCTTTACTTGTCTTTAAACAGACATTACTCTCTTTAGGGGATTGGCTAGGTTAGGGTTAAAGCGTCTAAGCTTGATTTCTTTGCCTAAGAAAACTATTGACTCCCTTGCCCGGTAGCTATGCTAGTCTTGTGCCATACTTGCCAATTCCTTTAGCTTACTTTTCTAGTGTGTACGCCGCCTCCTTCCCGCTTGTCCTAGTCTAAGTCCTTTAAACTTTTCGCTTACAACTAAATATCCTCTGATGCTTGACTCGTGAGCTTTCCTTGGTGTGTTGTACATATGCGTTGAATTGCGTGTCTTGGTGGCTGCAGGTGCAAGTCTTTAAGGATTGTAGAGTGGATTTCAAGCATTGGAGCTTGGCTCTTGGCTTTGACTGGTGGAATGGAATGAAAGGGCTCGACGATTGGCTCAATGAATTGTGTGCAAGGTCTTGTGAGTTTGACTCTTGGATAATCGGAGTTTATACTTCGGGATACACTTTGTTACCATTAATCTATTTAAGTATAAGAATTTATTTGTAAAGACTCATGAGGGCACGTTGGTGTTAGTGCTCTTCTCAAGGTGCTTCGCTTGATGGGGTGTCTTGGGTTCAAAACCCATGGACCTCTAAAATTTATACTTAACCCTATATTATAAATTTAAAACTCATATATCACTAATCTTTTACTTTAATTTACTTTATATCTATATTTAATCTTATCTTTTTATTTAATTAAATTAAAGTAATTAAATTATTTACTTACCTTAAATTAAATTATTTAAATAAATAAAAAAAATATTTAATTATGAGTTTTAATTTAAATTAAATAATTTAAATTTACACAAGCATATTAATACTTTTAAATAAATTAATCAAAATAAAATTAATATTACAAAAAAAATAATAATATAATTATTCAAAAAAAAAAAAAAAGTCTTACTTTCAGTTCAACGAGAGTTTAATGTGCTTCGAGGCATTCGCTGGTAGCCTTTAAGGTCGGGCTTCTGGCATGAGGCCCACGTGCCTAGCCTCCGGCTCTCAGTACCAAAAACCTAAGCTATTCCTTAACCCTAACGCTCCTTCACTTCCGCCTCTTTCCTTTGCCCCCTCTCCACTCTGCTCTGTCCCTCTCGACAGGCTCAATGCCCGGCTTCGAGCACTGGTGCTTGGGCGATGGCTTGTGTGTATTATGTTTTGCATTTGGCTTGGAGGTGAGTGAGCTCTTGTTCCTCTGGCTGTTGCACGCTCCGTAGTTCCTCGTGGGATTCGCATTCGGTGCTAAACTTGTATATTGTTTTGTTTTTGTGCTGCTTCTTCCTAATTTCTTAATATTTAGGAACGGTCTGGAATAGGGAAAAAAAAAAAAACGTTGGAGATTTCATATTCTGGGCGAAACCATGTTTGTTTGTATGCATTAAGTGTCTCTTTGGTATACGCACAACTCAGTTGGCCTGGATTCTGAGATTTAATGTAGCCTTTGCCAGCGCAGGGTCACAGGTTCAAATTCTGCACAGGGTTTCCAAACGTGGCGCGTTGGTAGTTGGGTGTGTTGGCTTTGTGCTGCCGTCTAACCTGGCACTCGTTTTTTTTTTTTAATTTAATTTAATTTATGGAGTTTGCAGGGGATTTTTTTTTAATTTAATATCTCGTGTAAGAACGATATTATTATTATTGAATGTGTATGCTATGTTGTAGAGGAGTATGATAAGGGGAGGAGTTTTGCAAGGATGAGACCCGGATGCTCAATGTTGCTTTCTTCCTCTTCTTCAATAGTAATGATTTATGTTGCAGGTGCTTGTCATCTAGGAGGAGGAAGAGGAGGAAGGGGACCGATGGTGATGGCATCTCTAGCAGCTGTCGCTTTAAGGTTGAGGTGGAGCAGAACGTTCTTCCCAGCAGCAGGAGGGGGAGGTTTAGCTTTAAGTTGGAAGAAGAGCCACAATCTCAGGATTACCAGAAATCTGTGCTCTCTTACCAAAGCCTCCAATGGTGGATGAATGGAAGAAAGATACGATGTTATTGTTGTTGGAGGGGGGGGCACGCAGTCTGTGAAACGGTTCTTGCTTCTGCGCGCATTGGGGCAAAGATACTTTTACTCACTCTAAATATCGATCGTATTGCATGGCAGCCTTGCAACCCAGCAGTTGGAGGCCCTGCAAAATCATAGATGGTACATGAAGTGGATGCACTTGGTGGGGAGATTGGGAGAATGACAAATAGATGTTATTTGCAAAAACGAATATTGAATGTCTCCAAAGGATCTGTTGTTCATGCATTGCTTGCACAAACTGATAAGCATGAATATGCTTCTGAGATGAAGAATTTTTTGGGCAATTCATAGTGTTGGGCTTTGGTCACTTGACTGTTCATTTCTCTCTTTCATGCCCTCAACCGGGGCTTCGCCTGGTGCCACCGTTGGCTTCGACGTGCGCTTCAAGGAGGACGCGGTCTAGTAAGGTAAATAAATTATTTTGGATGTATAGGAAGTTTCTCTCTATGGGATTTCATGGTATACTCCATACTTGTGTGTGAATTTGACACTTGGATGATATTGAGGCTTGGTTCAATGTAATGTTGGTATCTTGGATTTTACTTGTATTGGTTTTTTTGTTTTTTTTGTTTGTGCAGGGGCAGCTCCTTGGCGGCTTTGCGCTTGGGCACTATGTTCTAGCTGTATGCGCAGTGGAAGCGGATTTGTGTGTGGCTGCTGGTTGTCGCGAATAGACTGCTGGTGTCCGCTACCAGGAAGGGAGAGGACTCCTGGTCCTTATAGATAGGCGTCGGAGGCCTGGTCAGTGTTTCTCGGTAAAATTCTTCCTTCAAAACTCCTAACCCATCTGAGCTCTTAGATCTCTTACCAGTTTTCTTTTGTCTTTCTCGAGTTTTAATGTTTCAGGGTCTGCTATACTTCTATAATAATTGGACGTTAGGGAATGAGTTAGCTGGTTATAGGTTAAGACATTCAGATAGACATGCCATCCATATGGATCAAATGTTAGGGAAATGAGTTAGTGAGTAACAACATTAAAACCAGTAGTCCTGGTAATCATACCATCCATTGGTCTTGAGGATCCATTGACATTGCATTCTCTCTCTCTTTATATATATATATATATATATATATA
>SNQJ01S0016221.1:69271-84139 GCA_010110895.2 Picea sitchensis
ATTTTTATTTTTATTTTTATAGTTTAGATAAATGTCCTTTACATAATGATTATTAAGTATCTAATATATAATGCTTATGTAAATATATAATTAATATATATATATATATATTTTTTTACAGTTTAAATAAATGTCTTTTACATAATTTTTTTTTTAACATTATTAAGTAAAATTAATTATATAATCAATTGTCTTTTACATATTGATATACATCTAATAGATATTAGTGGGTTTGGCTTGCAGGAGGTGGAGCTGGAGCTAGAGCTAGAGCTTGGCCCTTCAGGCCCAGATTTCAAACAAATAGCTCTGATACCATGTGTAGAAACCGTAAAATACAACATTTAATTCAATTTAGCATATAATTCATTCTCATACAAAAATAATTCATTCGCCAGCATATGAGCATATAATATTCGACAAGAATAAAAATCTATCTACAGCATGAAATAACTCAACAACTCATAATTAAAAATACCTTCTTTTGATGCTAAATCCCGCTGCTCCGTTAGTCCAATGCTAAAGTTGAAACTGTGTCAAACACTGCCCAAAACCGTGTTTTCCTCCCTACCAACTAGGAGCAGCTTGTCTGGCTCCCTAGCTCTAGGATACCATAAGGATATCCTGGCCCTCGTGCCCAAAACCCCCAGCAAACCGGTGCCCCTTGCTTTTGATTCACCAAAACCCCCCAAAGCTAAACTCCTCACAACAGAGGTCTCCACAGAAAAATCCTCCACATAACTATATTTTTCTCCCCAAAAGAATGATCCCCCTTCCCGTAAGACTCCTCCCGTCATATCCCTCCTTCACCGACTCTCTTCCCCCTCATTAATTTCCTTATCCTTTTATTCAATGTCTTATCCTCTTATTTAATGTCTTATCCCTTTATTTAATGTTTTATCCTCTCCCCGTATACGTAAATCTTTAATACATTAAATTATTAACCCCCTTTAATTATTTACTCAATTAATTAATGAGTCAATTAATAATTAATTAATCATTGACATATATGGACAAATAATTAATAATAATTAATTAGTTAATATTATTTAAGAAATACTTATTGTTTAACTAACATATTAGGACAGTCAGAGTATCAAATTAATTATAATTAATCATCCCTATGCATCTATTTAACCAGGGTTGTTACAGTATTAGTTATAACAAGAAGCATGTGTGTCACATTGGTAGGGAAATCTTTCTAGGTCGTTGGGATACTCTAGGAATATTCCCCCACAGGTCATGGGTTCTATTCCATTCGATCCCCAACAAATTTTATTCTAAGAATGTAAGTTTTCACAGTTAGAAGACATAATGTAGATATTTTTCTAGATAAAAACTGTGTGCTTGGTTTTCAAAACGTTCAATGTTTCGAGTGAACACTCCACCCATCATTAGAGACAATAACAAGCTCAAAAGTGAGAAACAAGTGTCGAGGTTTTGTATTTAAATATTAGTTTAGAAGGGTGAGTCAAAATTAAAGGTAAATAATTATGGGAAAAAATACATAAATGTTGAGCTTAAAATAATTGTTAAAAATGAAGAGTATTTAAAGGGTTGGGGATGATTAAACCAAAAAAAATTCATGAAGTAGACAAACTAAGGAAGAATAATTAAATAGAAAAGAGAATCAACTAATAATGATAATAATATAATAAAATTAGATAATATCTAGAAATAGAATAAAAAAGGAAGTAGAGAATATTCAAGAATTCATAAAGGAGGTAAGTTAATATAAAAATCAAAATTTTGGAGATGATATCAACTGAAATAAATTGAGTAAATCAAAATAATGGAGGTAAATTAGTTGTTAAGATTAGCAAGAATTAATTAACCTAGACAAAATTAAGGGTAAAGAATTAAATATTAGAGAAAATACATAAGTAAAGAGATCAAATTAGCCAAAAGAGTTTTCAAGGGTCAGAGTTTATTAGAACAAAATAAAGACCATAAAAATATTCTAGGGAGATTGAGTGGAACAAATAAGGACGAATAGGTCCATTATTGGCCAATCAGAGAGTGCCACATGACACTCTCTAGTTGGTCCACTTGTCTGCACAGTCACCCTCTTGCGTCAACAATTTACCACGTCACTACCTAGTCATTGCCATGTTAGTGTATGGATGTTGACTATACCTACCACCTATCACTTCCCACATCATTGTACAAATGTGACATCATCCGTATGGATGACACGTGGCACATTTTTATTGGTCCACATGGGTGCCTGAAAATGCCAAAAATGATTGACATGTGGCAGCCTCTTGTGCTTCCACGTTAACTTGATGACATCAGCGTGACATCATCCTGACATTTGTATGGATGGAAACATGGTAGCCTATGGTCCTGCCACATGGCACCCCCATTTTGCATGTTTTGTCCAAACTTTAAACGGCCATAACTTTTTCATACGAACTTTGTTTGAGCTCGTTCAAATTACGTTGGAAATATCTCATCGAGCTCTATGCAATGAGGTCATTTAAAAAAGAATTTTAGAAGATCAATTTTTTGATGTTCCATATCCTTCTAGATCATGAAACAACAAACCCCCTCAGGATGGCAGGATCAAGGCTCTGATACCACTGTAATGTCCCACCTCCTGATATCACAAATTTTTCTTGCTACTGTAGAAAATTATGGGCGTTTCTAGGTGATGAATTTCTTCAAACACTTAGGGTGTAGGTCACATTTCACTATAGGACTCCTTAGTTTACTATTGTGGTATTTATAGATGGTTTTCTAAAGTGGTATGGGTGGTTTTCATACGATTTAGGTGTGCCAAATGTTCCTTTCTGTTAGCACTGAGAGTCACTTTCAGGTTGCGAGAGGATAAGACTAGTACCCATCAGATTTTTTGGTGGATGTTGGTTTTATATGAGTGGAGGTAAATGGACAAAACTCAATATATGAATGATGTTCAACACGAAACTGGACAAGAAATGCACAGGGAAGTGAGGGCCACATTTACTTCAATTAGTTAATTGAGTTTAAGTGTGAGTAGAGGGAAGACTTAGTGAGAAAGGTGAACAAGACTGCTATGAGCATTAGGCTTTCAAGCAACTTGGAGAAGAAAAAATCAGACTCAAGATAACTCTTGAGCACAAGCTTCAGACACTAAAATATGTCCAAACAACACAGTCACACCAACACAATGATCAAACCTACATCACAATACAACTACGACGACTCAACTGGATCCTCCATGCTCGAGCCATTCAGTGTAAGAGGGAGAAAGATAACAAGGGAGCTGACTAAAACTGGTCACAATACCAATGTAATAAAACCTACATTACAACATCATAACAACCCTCGACTATATCCTCCATGCCTGAGTGTTTTAGCACAGTTTTTATAGAGAGGTGAAAAGAAGCTGACTTATATTAACATGAAAGTCTCAAATTTGATACATAACCAAAGAACAATTCTGACATCAAAACATTACAAAATAGAGAGATCTGCTCAACCAGTTGACGACCTTGAAAAAATATCAAAACTATCTATTTATACTCAGAACAATACGCCACTACCAAGAGTGTGACATGGTCACTACAATCAAAGCTTTGTGTTGACGATTTCTTCTGTCAAACTGAACATGCACCCCTCTATCAGACGTGAGCTCAGATCGGCATGGGTTTTGCAGGAAAATCTCTCGACAACGGTACCACGGGTTGATGGTTTAGTCCCCACGGCTGGGCCTTCCATGCCCTCCATTTATGGAGTGAGCCGAAGTTTCAACCGCCAACTCTACTTTCATTAACTGCCTTTCCTCAGATATTGAATGAGAGTTAATGCTCAGGGAGCGGCCACATGCCAAGACCATGAGGGTGCCACATGTATGTGATGACGACTACCATGCGTTTGGATCTCCAAGGCTTAGAGGCTAGCTCCTGTTCCCTTGCTCCTTATTCAATGTGACCTAGGTCCATAACCCTATGCAATTGCACGATTGCAGGCGCGACCAAGAGTGGTTTGAAAGAAAACCACTTTTGTCCCCACAATTCACCATGAACCACCATGCATCCCTTTCTAAAAACCACAGTTCCAATTGCGGCCCACCCTTGAAATTTTAAAACGTGCACACCTTCCGACCCCACAATGGAGCGCGACCATTGATCTTGTGATCTGAGATGAGGCTTCCTGATCAACGACCCAACTCTGGCGCCTTTTAGATTGATGGATCAGATCTTCCATTTTCAAATCAATGACCAAGATCTACTTCGTGATTCGGGCTTCAGGCCTTTCAATAGTCAAACTTTATTTTCTCCAATCAAATTCTACAGAGCTAGGGATCTGATGACGGGTGGCTCCCTAAGATCAACTACTGAGATGCTTTTTGGGTCTCTGGTCTCCGAGAGAATCAAATCTAAAACCTGGGCTTCTAAAATCTTTTACCCGACGTTGGCGATATACTGACGTGTGTCCTCATGAATTGAACGACTGAGGATTACTTCAGGCCTTAGCCGGATCTCATGGATTTATGCCACATGTCCCGCTGATGGGTGGTCTAGATGACGTCATATGATGTCACATCTACTAATGTGTCATGATAAGGAGGGTGACATGGCCACGATCGAATGACCTGGAAAGAGTGCGACACGTCATGCCCGATGAGAGTGTGTAACGTTCTTCGGGTCTTCGGGACTTCGATGCTTTGGGGATTTGGGCCTTCGGGACTCCGAGCCTTTTCTCATTTTAAAACTCATGAAGTAAAACTCCCAGAGTGACAGATCTGATGACGTGTGGCATTTTGGATTTGGACGACCAAGATCCACTTCGGGTGTCCGGGTTCTGGGAAAACCAAAAATCAAGTCTTGCTTACTCTTCCATGTGCTTTTATCTGGAGTTGTGGATCTAACAACACGTGGCTCTTGCTGGTCAACGACTCAGATCCATTTCGGGCCTTCGGCCACTTCGGCAGCTTCGACAAATTCAATGCTTTGGGTCTTTGGGAATTCTAAGAATTTCTCATTTCAAATCTTCCAAAGCTCATTTCCCCAAAGGCTTGGATTGAATGCCACCTGTCCCCTTTGGGATCAATAGTTCATATTCAATTCGGGGCCTTTTTCTATGGCGCTATACTTCATGCAAGTTTTCACTCCCAAATCCTGTGAGTCACTGATCTGGACTGTTCTTGGAATCTTCGTCATTGAAAGATTAAAACTGCCTTCTGCTTATGCTTCAATCCTGAAATAGACTGTTAAGAAAGTTGCACTTTGTCTTCATGGCTGCATCCTGCATGATCGAGGATTCAGACTATGAGTTGAGAAAACAGGGAGACCAGTGACCGAAACAAAGGATGTGAGTGCTCGCCCTTGGATAAAAACAGAGGGGCTTGTGGCCAATATTTCACTCGGGTAAGATATTGAAAGAAGACCATGGTGCACAAACGAACAAGGGAAAACAAAGAACGATTTACAAATCGAAGGGGGAAAAACTTAAGATTTGGCTTGCGACAAGGATAGAGACAGGGCAAGACTATAGACCTGGGTATATTGACACACACCAATGGACCTTGACAACCTTATGTGATAACACTTTCAATACAACAAATATATAAAACAATAAGAATATAAAAAGACCATAACTCACAGCTGATATAATAGAGAAAAAACAACATAAATATATTTATTTATTACCAGCATTTAACTGAGCAATGACACTAGTAACAACTCATAGATATAATTGATACATTTACAAATGATAGTCCCTTATTGGCTGGAAGAATATAAATTCTAAGATTCATCCCTCCAATGGCACTTTTGTTGCTCCAAATATCGACCTCCCATTGAGATAAATCACCCCTTTCCACAAAAATCGACCAGTTAGGAAGGAATCGACCCCTCACACGAAAGTATGGCCTCTCTTAATGAGATATGACCTGCTCACAAAGGAACTCAAATATGCTATCAGACTTCTCCTCTGAATATGGGAAACTCGGCATCTCAACCAAAGAAATGCACCCAACACACATAAATTTGTCCCCCATGCAACAAAATCACCTTTCCCACAACCAACTTGACCAACATAGAGAAACTCGGCCTCCTCAAAGGAAATCGGTCCTCATACAAACCAAACTCCATCACAAAAGATGAAACTTAGTCGTTGCAATGAGAAACTCGGTTACAATGAAGCACAATGAAAATATCTTATTGATCTTCTCTCCTTGACCAGCTAGGGTGGATGGTCTCACCACCAAAACCAATCATCTTCTCTAGGGTTTTTCATCCTAAGAGCCAAAAGCAACAAAATCTCTCTCAAATTCATTTTTTAGAAAATAACAATGCATTATGAGAGAGGGCGTTCTCATTCCCTTTTTAACTCCTCGTTCTTCTGACCCTTTTACCCTTTTAATAAATTAAAGTGACTTTATAAGCTTAAAGTCACTTAAAACACTTTTTTGCTTAATTTATTCAACGTCACTTTTAAAAAGATTTTTTTTTCTCCCCACTGACAATAAATAATTAATTAATTCCCTTTTTTCCTTCACTGAATATAGCCTACGAGAATCACTTAAGATATTCTGTCAATCTCCTGGAGATCATTTGGAAAGCGACATTACAATCTTCTATCCTTGAATTTACTTTAATTAAAGGAATTATTAAAGTAAAATGTTTTTATTAATTAATTGATTTATTTAGGGAAATGCTAAAAATTGGTATTTATTATTAGCCATTGATATCAAGTGAGGTGAGATGTAATCTCAACCGTCAATCACTTTGAAGATTAGGGTTAGGTCATGACTCAATATTACAAAAGCAAGGTTAGGGTTGTTATAACCCTATATTTCATAGGATCAGGTGGTCACTGATATTTCTTCCTTCATAGATGTTATATGGTAAATGATATTCCATCTTGCAAATAATTTCCCAAAATAAGAAGGGGAAAGAAAACATTAGCATGGTCTGCACAGTCAAAATACACCCTTGGTTGATTAAATTTTGGTTTTAAGCTTTGGGAATTAAAATTAAGGTGAAAATGGAAAAAAGGTAAGGTAATGCTACCCATCACATGTTTTTATCCTAAGTTGCAAGAAGACATGATAGTTTGTCGTGTAGTGGGTAAATGATGTGCTAATCTTCTCGGAAACACCCATCGCGCTCAGATTGATTACTCATAATCAATTCCGCACCCCCCGACCTTTCTGCCTTTAACAATGGGGGGGGGGTCTGAAATGGCGATTTTCCCCGGGTGAGCCCTACCTAACGTGGCGCCTCCAAATTATTTTGGACCCCCCCTCCTAATCCATCTTACCATCTACCCCCCCTTCGGAATCTTGCTTAACCACCATCTGATACTGCTCCTTTCCCTACACCCCACATGTCCTCCACTCACTCTACCACTCATCATTCCCGCATGTCACATTGTCCACCTCCCTGAATACTCTCCCTCTCCTGATGCAACACCTTTCTTCCACAATCCCATTACCCCTCACCCCTCATATCTACTCCTCCTCTCACCTCTCTACACTTGTCTTCTCATTTCTGATAGCGTCCACCTCTCTACCTATCCCTATCTCTTACACTTTCATGTCTACTCATACCATCTCCACTGGATACATTCTCCCATTTCATCCTATTCATAGCCAATCAATTTTTCCCACATGGCTGTTGACCGTCAAATTTTTCAAAATGAGTCCGCACTGAGTTGAGATATCATCACCATCACCTACTTTCAACTACAAGATTTCTCATGATGAAGTTGTTTGAAGAGACAGATGGAAAATTTATTTGAAGGGATAATAACCAGAGTTTGTGGAGGTAATTTTGACCTCGTCCCAAACACTAGATGATTTGGGATACCTGATAATAGAGAATCCACATCAAATCAATCGTCTCTATATTTTCATGCATGAATTTTCCATAAATGGCCACAATAAGCAGCAAAGATCAAACACACAACAGAAGTTGAAGACAAATCAACAACATATGAGATTAATTTTAAATCTGAATATATCTTAAAGATTCCTATGTTTTAGTAATTAGATATATAATTAGATTAGATATATCCTCCTTAGGTTATTTGTAAAAAAAATATAAATACTTCTGATTTTGAAGTATGAAGATTTGATCAGTTGGGACCCGTTAGTAGGATAGGACCAATATTGTAAAGAATTTCACAGAGCCCCTTTAATCAAATTTCAGTAATACAAGACAAGCTTTTCAGGATTCTTGTGGCATATCTATTTGGTGAAGTGTCTCTTCTGTAATATGTTTTCCCTGTTACATATTGTTTTCTTTATAAATGATTCAATAGAGGATTAAGAACATAATTTGTTTACAAGTACACTCTGTTTCTGGCATTTGGATCATTTTTTATGTTTTTTGCTAGAGGATTAGTTCCAAAATTCTTAATTTCTCTGGTACAATGATTTCTCCTCACCTTTTCTTTCACATCATTCAATAATCTCAATAATCCAACAAAGGTGCCTACCCTGCCCTGTAAGTTTTCCTGTGGAACCTTCCTTGATTGAATTAGGCCTCTTTGACTCCATTGCCCAATGCCCTTCCCTTCATGTTCCATCCAACCAAATTAAAAACCAAACCCTGTAATTTCTAACTAGCTTAACATTCTAATCCAAACAAAGCTAAATCATACAAAGAGATCCCTCTCTAAGTCTGGGAGGGATATATCCTTGACTATAAAGTGGTTTTGTAGTTACCTCTTCCCATTTCTTCTCCAGCCTGAGAAATTTCAGAGTGCTAACATAGTGGCGACCATACTGGGGAACCTTCCTCAGAAAAACATATCAAGTTCCAGATCTGGTTACTAATGGTGGACAGTGAGAAGACACAAGAAGGTTGAATCATCCACCTGGCGACTTCAAATCAACTCCATATTAGTTCCAATTCATTGACTCCACTGGAGGAAGAACCTGAAACATGACAAGACAATCTGAAAAGATTAGGTATGCAAGTTGGAATTGTACCCAAGACATAATTGGTTTTATTTTTAATTATTTCTTCCCTTTTTGTGAACCTGTCCAAGATCATATTGTTGAAACTCATGTTGACCAAATTCAACTTGAGGAGCCTCAAGAGATCAAGCCTAGTTTTATAATCTCTATACATACTTCTACACCTATAAATATTCTGGATAGATACAAGCCTCTTATCTTACCTCATATACTCCATGATTTCCTTGCAAATTATTACAAATACCTTCCCAAGTTTGATGGAGAATGTAACATCACTGTTGAGAAACACATGCAAGGTTTTGAGAATTTTCTTAATTTGTTTGAGGTGGAAGAAGATGATGTCTGCAATAGGATTTTATCTTTATCTATGCAAGGAATAGATAAGGAATGGTTAAAAATTTTGTCAACTGCAAGCATTATCAATCTTCACCAGTTTGTAAAAGTCTTCCTTGGTAAATGGGGGATCAAGATAAATATTTTTTCTTATTTTAGAAGAGTATGATCATTTGAAAAGACAACTAGGAGAGACAGTGCATCACTTTTCAGACAAATTCAATCAAGTTTACAATTCGATGCCTGATGATACAAAACCTCCTCCTGGTTTATCTCTCTTACACTACCCAGATGTCATTGATCCAGAGATGGAATTTTCAGTTGAGAGAAAGGAACACTACTACACTCAAGGAGATGCAGCATGGTGAAATTAGTGTGGAATCTAATTTGTTGATCAAAAGGTCAAAGATCAAGGAAGAATAAAGGAAGAAAATAACAAAGGAGCAACTGAAATCTTCAGAAACTAAACTGGACATTCTGGACAACACAATGAAAGAAATGATGTAGAAACTTATAATGAGAAATGAACTTGTGGTTTGAAGGAATCATGTTCTGTTGGTTACAGAGAAATAAAGGGTCACTGCTCCCAAGCACTTTGCAGTTCATCCTTGGTACCATGGATTAGAAAATGATTATTGCATGTGTTCCATTCACAACATGGTTCAAGATGAAGCTCCACCTCAACTTGTAGAAGAGAAATCAGTTGATATGATGTGTATGTTGGATGACATTTATTTCATGGATGATCTATCCAAATATGATCAATATGATGAAAATTACCTCAAGGTGAATTCTTCAAAGAAATCAACAACATATTGTCGAGAGGCAGAGGATGATTTACAGCTCAAATATGATCATCAGCCTATGCATAAAAATTATGACATCAATGAGGAAAATGCATAAAATCTCAGATTAAGTGGGAAGGATTTACCCTTATGTTTCTCTTCATTTCAATTTCTGAGAGAAAATTATAAACAAGTTGTCAATAGTAAGAATGGATAATCTTCTAAAGAATCTGTTGAGGATGTTATCGATGATATGGAAGTTGTTCTTGCTCCAAAATTTCGGTCACTAAGCTCCTTTGACTTTCAAATTCCAAATAAAAGTTCAGAGCCTGAAACGGAATTTGAATTAATGCAATATAACTATGTGCCATTAAACTTTAATTCATTTCAATTTTTTAAGGAGACTCTTGAGTATGTGCAGAAGGATAAACACTTAGAAAATCATAAAATCTCATTGGAACCAATACAACAATCATTTTAGTTCATACAGGATCCAATAGCTGATGTGTTAGATGACTTGTGTTGTCAAAGTCATGTTTCATTTGCCAGTTATGGACTTAAAAGCATTTATGATTTAGACATGATTAGGAAGTCGATTTCTTGGTTTGTTTTAGCAGGAGCCTCTTTTCAATGTTCATTAGAAAAGTTGCAGTTAAATCAAAAGTTGTATGATGATACAGATAGCATATGTGAAATTTCTAGTCATAACCTTAAATTGGCCGAATTTGAATATTAAGGAATAGATCATGTCTATCATGATCCTATAGCTATCCATATGGAGGAGTTTTTCACTTCAGAGTTCAAATCAAATTCCAATACCTCTTATGTTTTCCACAGTTCCAAAGTTGTATGTTATGAAGACCAGATTGAAAATCAGTTCATAGTGCCCTTACAAGCTCTATTGCTGATGTTTATTAAAAACAGTGAAGGAGTTCATTTATTGGATCAACTGTTGGATTGGCTTAATTGGCATTTTTTCATTACCTAATTAAGCATAATTTCAGCAGGTTAGACTAGGATTGTATATAAATAATCTTACTAAGTAGGCATCTCTTTAGTAGTTACATTCTCGGTGTATGAATAAGCTCATCCTGGCAAGCATTTTTTCAGCAAATGTTTTCAATTAAGTTTTCAGTGTGAACTTCGGTTTCCGTTTCAAGTTTCAGGTTAGATTTATAGTTTTTTATTTTCCGTTTTGGATTTCATCTCCATGACAAAGCAGGTTGCAGGTTTTCGGGATTAGCCCAATGGATCAAGATATTTAGTCTATGGTGTTATTGGCACCTCACAAGGAGAGCTCCATCCCCAAGTGGAGCCACTGTTATAACCCTATATTTCATAGGATTAGGCAATGACTGAGATTTCTTCCTTCATATATGTTATATAGTAAATGATATTCCATCCTACAAATAATTTCCCAAAATAAGAAGGGGAAATAAAACATCAACAGGGTCTGCACAGTCAAAATACACCCTTGGTCAATTAAATTTGGGTTTTAAGCTTTGGGAATTAAAATTAAGGTGGAAATGGAAAAAATTTAAGGTAATTCTACCCATCACATGTTTTTATCCTAAGTTGCAAGAACACATGACAGTTTGTCGTGTAGTGCGTAAACGACGCGCTAATATCCCCGACAACACCCACCGTGCTCAAATCGATGACTCATAATAAATTCTGCACCCCCGGACTTTGTTCCTATATAGCAGTTAGCAGGGAAGTGCAGATAATGAGTTTTTTCCACAGGCACTCCCACCTACCCTAGCATTAGAGCCTCCCGCGTTGTTCATACCCCATCCCCTCCTAATCTCGCTTACCATCTACCCCCCCTATGGAATACTACCTAACCACCATCTGATACCGCTCCTCTCCCTACACCCCACCTAACCACCATCTGATACCGCTCCTCTCCCTACACCCCACCTGTCCTCCACTCACTCTACCTCCCACCATTCCCTCCTGTCACATCGCCCACCTCCCCGACTACTCTCTCTCTTCTGATGCAACACCTATCTTCCACAATCCTGTTACCCCTCGCCCCTCGTATCTACTCCTATCACCTCTCTCCACTTGTCCCCTCATTCCCGATAGCGTCCACCTCTCTTCCTATCCCTATCTCTTACACTTCCACGTCTACTCATACCATCTCCACTGGATACCTTCTCCCACATCATCCTATTCATATCCAATCACTTTTTCCCATGTGGTTGTTGATCGTCGAATGTTTCATAACAAGCCCGCGTTGAGCAGAGCCGTCATCGCCATCACCCACTTTCAGCTACAAGTTTTCTCCCGGTGAAGCTGTTCGAAGAGACAAATGGAAAATTTATTTGAAGGGATAATAAACAGAGTTTGTGGAGGTAATGTTGACCTCATCCCAAACACTATATGACTTGGGATACCTGATAATAGATAATCTTCATCAAATCAATCGTCTCCAGATTTTCATGCATGAATTTTCCAGAAATGGCCACAGTAAGAAGCAAAGACCAAACACACAACATAAATCGAAGAAAGATCAACAATAGATGACATTAATTTTAAATTTGAATAGATCTTAAAGATTCATATGTTTTAGTAATTAGATATACAGTTAGATTAGATATATCCTGATCATGATCTTTGTAAAAAAAAATATTAATACTTCTGATTTCGAAGTATGAAGAGTTGATCAGTTGGGACCCATTAGTAGGATAGGACCTGTTGAAACATATATATTTTTCTAAAACTTTAGACTTAAAAAATTTCATTTTTGTTTAAATAAAGACAAATGCGCACTTGGATACTATCATCGATAAAGTCTTCTGATTGATCCAATCGTCTAAAATCTTTTCAAGTTATGGAGCTGCCCATTCATTAAAAAATTAAATCACTAAAGACAACTTTCAAAGTATTGGGTTTCGGGGTTTCGCAATACTAACAATTAGACATATAAAGAAGCCCAAAGTTCAGATATGCGAAGTTGCAAAACCAGCTTAAGTTAAATCGGGTTAATTAAATAATTAAAATGATTAATGATAATTAATCTTATCACAACTTCACGTTTCGAGAATCCTGCCTCGAATGATAACTTAAATTCCTGACATCTGAAATCACGAAATAATTAATTAATCGTGATTATTTACAAAAGTTAAACATGATTAATATTAATTAATCAATCGCGATTTTGCGGTTCGGGGTTATAGCTTGAACAAAAGTAGGATAGCACAGGACCCAAAACCCTGAAGTGGTTTAAGGTTAAACATAATTAATTAATCATATAAACTCTATTTATTAACACAATAAAACAT
The DNA here is from genome assembly GCA_010110895.2 of Picea sitchensis. Lineage (NCBI taxonomy): Eukaryota > Viridiplantae > Streptophyta > Pinopsida > Pinales > Pinaceae > Picea > Picea sitchensis. The sequence goes on from SNQJ01S0016221.1 coordinate 82,588, forward strand.
TTTTATTTAACCATTGAGTTTATGCTGATTGAGATATGGGTGATTCCAAATTTCATTTATACTTTTCTGATCACGAAAATTGACCATTATTGTTACTAAATGACCAACCTAGAGAAATGATCTCAAATAAGATCCTGCTTTAATGCCCAAATATTTTTATTAAAAGAATTAAATGCATTTTTAGTGGAGGTTTCTGAGAACTGCTATCATGCTGCCATGAAAAGCAGCTAAAGCCATCGGTGAGAGTTTAGGCCAGAGCTCAGAGATTTTCTCTGACACCTCGCCCAGAAGTATAAACACAGTTAAAACCTGGACGCATGTGTTCAACACCCTGTAGTACGAACTGGTAAACTGCCCAGATGATTCAAGCGACAACGAAAAGGAAGATTTATCTACCAAATACAAGATTATCACTCAGTCAGAGCTGAATAAGGTAGCAACAAGGCCGAGGATTTTACCCTACAATGACATGATTGGATGCGCACTGGATCATGTGGATATCCCAACCAAAACTATTTTCAATTCTCAGAAGGTAGTTGTTGGGTCATTTCAGCCAGAACACATACAGGTGATGTATAAACTATCTCCAATGCCAAACTTCATTTACAATGCCAGTTTTCTAGTGAATTTTAACAAGGAGTGTGATCAATTTGGAAAGAGTCTTTTCGACTTGATCAAGGACTGGTGTTCACACCCCGAAAAGTTCAGAGCCGATTCTCATGGCATATACTCAATCTCATCGCTAGAACCGCAGTTCATGTATATAGCCATGATGATGTGTAGACTCTATGGAAAAGAGAACACAACCCATTTATTTCTACCATGGGTAGCCATTATACAGAAAGTGGCGGAAGGGTATTATTTCTACTGGGCCAAGATATTGTTGGACAGTCTGGCTAGTGAAATTACAGAATACCAGACAAAGAAAGCCAAGGGGCAATCAACTTCATTCTTCATGTCATCTTATATTATGGACGCCATCTGTTTCATGATGCATTTCTCGCTGATGGGCTAGAGATGGACTCCAGATAGTGCATAACCAATTCATATTTATCATTCAAAAATCTGGGAAGACAAGGCGAGGGATTTCTTTTATGAAAATTGTAATTGGGTAGTGGTGTCGATGTGCACTACTATATTTTGTCACCCACCTCCTAGAATTTCAGACACAATTGTGGTTAACTTGGGCGAAGTGGCAGACTGGTACATCGAGGAACACTTCTCTTATATCATAGTTTTCAGTTGTTCAGTTCCCCCATATGCTTTACCACAATTTTAACCAGACCAACTGGTGTGCCATGAGTTCTCATGACAAACTGTACTCGGTGGGATTAGAAAAGAGCTCAAAGAAGTGCAGAAAAAGGTATGGCCATCTTTTCCCTTACATATTGGTGCATTTTCTTTATTGGATTTCGGCCACTCCAAAGTGGAGGTTGCGGCCTTAGAAGAAATAAATCTGGTTAACATTGAATTCAAGAAGCACGACCCGTATAAGGTCGTGGGTAACCATATGGCCGATTGCAATCTAAAAAGATATGAACATGAAGAGTCT
>SNQJ01S0016221.1:103809-122504 GCA_010110895.2 Picea sitchensis
ACATAGACCCGAAATCCAGAACTGTAATCTCTAGCAAACAGGAAGCCCTGGGAAACTTAGAGAAATCTGAGGTCTCGACTCAAAAAGAAGATACCCCGACGACAAAGGTATCAAATAACCAGGCCAAATATCAATCATAGACACTAACAAAGAAAGGAGAAGATAGGCCATTGTCTTCACCAGATAAATCAACTACAAATGGAACCAGAAAACAGTTATCCACAAAAATTGGTAGCCCCATTCAGTTTTTCACGCCATTAAATTTCACCAGAGGAAACCCCAATGCAGAGGTAATATTCATAGGATATATCACGCCTATTTCTATTGAAGAGATACCTCCTTCCGATTTCTTTTTCAGTAAGAAAATGAAAGTTGTGGTGAAGAAAGAAATGCACCAGAAAGAAGGTGAAATTTTCAAAAAGCACAGGGTACTATTGGATGGAAAAAATTTGGAAGAAGAAGACTTTGCTACAGAGGTAGCAGGGTCTTTGGGATATTTTTCAACAACTAACCTATTCTCAGTTGATAATATGAAATAAAGACTGAAGCAGAAGAATCAGATGATAAGTCAGTTGCAAAATCAAATAATAACTACATAAAAGAATGTTAGAGACGAAGTCAATAAAGGGCTTGAACAGGCTAGGGCCAGTGATAGAAAATAAATCCAACTGTTCAAGTCCAGTCTTGATGAGATGCATAAGAATGTGAAAGTGAGTGCAAGATGGGCTCTCCAGCAAGAGGAGTTGGTAAAACAATTACACGACAAGGTGAGTTCCACTGAGAAAATGGTTGTGGATATAGTAGTGTTTCGAGCTCAAGCATTGAAAGTGCTAAAGAAACTGGAAATAGCATACCAAAGCCTCTTTACTAAGATATAAATCATTCAAAATAATTTTCGGGAAGTAAACCAATCATTGGATAATATTGGTTTTAGAGAAAGAGAGGCTACTGCAGCTTGGACCACTTTTCAAGAAGCAGTTGTGTCATCGGCTAGAGAAGAAATATCTGTAACTCCCAGATTGACTATTGCAAAGCAGATCAGAGGTGATATAATATTAAAGACATGGGAAGCCAATATAGCTGAGAGTAAAAGAATGACCAAGGAAATAAAAGAGGATTGTGAAGAGGTTTTTCATTTTCTTAATAAAGAATCACTAGGCCTCAGAAAGGATGATTGTTCTAAAATACTAGGACAAATCGACATTGTAAAGAATCAACTTGACATCAAATAAAGCTTAGAGGAAGATCAGGCTGAAATTTCACAACTAAAGTAGGTTGACATCGATCAGATAGATAGATGGCTGGTGAAGCCAAATTTACAGTTACAGTCAATGACTTTTGAAGATAAAAGGATAGAAGATAGGCTGCCACAATTACAAAAGAAGTATCTTTTTGAGGCAAAAGATGTGACATAACCTTCTAGACTAGTAGTACAATTTGTCGAATGTCTTGAGCGAGGAAAAGGGAGTACCTCAAAGAATCAATGAGGTAACATGTACATATTTGTTTCTGCTGGTATGATAAATAGATAGAGAAGAACCAAGGGAAATGGTTCAGGTTTTCATTTTGTAACCGTTAATATCTAGGAATAACGAGAATTCCAACCGCTTAGGGTTGAGAATCTCTTGTATAAATATATTTTCAAAAGACTAAAAAAAGGCTGCTTCTTGTTGTATGTAATTGAGAAAACTCTCCTTATTGAATATTAATACAAGTGCAGACCAATGATTCCACATTTCGTTCAGTTTGAGTTATGTGTTCTTCTATCTTTCCATATCTCAGCATATTTTTATATATTTCCTTGATGAATACCTGATCACAAATTAGTACAACATCTATTGTGGTTACATTTCATTTAGTAATTTAATAACGCACAACTTTTCCTCTATTTCACTGTTAGTAAATACAATACCTGTGAGTTAATTGGATTGCTACATTTATGCTTCATTTAAGGTTATATCATCTATTTTCTTCTTCTGTAGCAAAGTAAGATTCTTCTATAATACACGCCTTGCTTTGTCTAACAACTTTATTTTTTTCTCTCATTACACCCAATGATTTTAATTTTAACTCAGACATGAAAGACAACCTCTGAGTTGTGATACTGTTAATTCATTTAAGGGATCTTTTCTCATACAACTGAGGTAGAAAAAAAAATATTAAAACTTTCCTTATTTCTTGATGCCTTGACATTATACTTTGAGCCTTAATTATAAACTCAGGAACAACATGACCAATATTGTAAAGAAGTTCACAAAGCACCTTTAAACAAATTTCAGTAATACAAGACAACATTTCCAGGATTCCTGTGGCATATCTATTTGGTGAAGTGTCTCTTCTGTAATATGTTTTCCTTGTTACATATTGTTTTCTTTCTGAATTATTCAATAGAAGATTAAGAACATAATTTGTTTAAAAGTACACTCTGTTTCTGGCGTTTGGATAATTTTTATGTTTTCTTCTAGAGGATTAGTTCTAGAATTCTTAATTTCTATGGTACAATGTTCTCTCCTCACCTTTTCTTTCACATCATTCAATAATCTCAAGAATCCAACAAAGGTGCCTACCCTGCCCTGTAAGTTTTCCTGTAGAACCTTCCTTGATTGAATTAGGCCTCTTTGACTCCATTGCCGAATGGCCTTCCCTTCCTTTTCCAACCAACCAATTTAAAAACCAAACACTATAATTTCTAACTAGCCTAACATTCTAATCCAAACAAATCTAAATCATATAGAGAGATCCCTCTCTGAGTCTGGGAGGGATAGATCCTTGACTCCGAAGTGGTTTTGTAGTTACCTCTGCCCATTTCTTCTTCAGTGACTGAGAAATTACAGAGTCTAACAAAATTGAAGGAGGAAGACATTTGATATTCTTGAGAGCAGAGAAGAAAGGAATTTTATGAGGGTTGGATAATGAAATTACTATGATTCAAAGGAGATCTTGGATAGGTGAAGAAGGACTTCCATCTAGAGATCATCTAGAAGGAGAGGAAGAGATAAGTGGTGCAAATTAGGTTTTCATGAGAGTGCAAACCATAGGGAAAAGTCCAGGATTGTACATAGTTTCTTGTATAGTCCTTGAGGTCATGTACATGGGTGTTAGTGGAGACAAGCGCGTATACATGGGTTTGCTTATGTAAATGTGTGTACACCACATGCACGTATACATGGGTTTGCTTATGTAAATGTGTGTACACCTCGAAAAGTGTGTTATATCTAGGTTGTACAACATAGCAGACTTTGCTAGGTTTTTCTGTAGTTGTATTTCTCTCAGTGGGCCATTATCCCTGTTATGGGAGCATTGATTTTATCATAATAAAATCATTTTAGTATGGGTTTTCCCTCCAGGGTTTTCCCATGGGTATCTACCCAAAAATATTGGTGTTTTTGTGTGCATGATTTGATTTCCAATATTGCTTCCACTATCTTTATTTTAGTTGAATATTCCATTAGTGTATGTTGTTTTGTGAGTTACTAATTTGATTTACAACAAGGAAATCACTAGATAACAAGATACCTAGGTGTTGGAGTAAGGGATTTAAACATGTTATCAGAACTTGGACTCTGTGAGGGAGCCAATCGCAGGTTTCACAATGAAAGATCTATTAGATTTGGGTGAATAGGACATAGATCTAGTTCATATCTAGGGTTACAACAACAAATATGTTGGATCAAGAGTGTCATGGTGGGTGTTTGAAGGACCAATAACATATCCACTATATTTTGTAGAAGATCTATTAGATCTGTTGGAGATCTTAGCAGATATATAAACCAATAGTCATAAATCAAAGGACGGATTTCAAGGAAACAACCGTACATAGGTGAAAATTGGTTTTGTAAGAGTACGAAGTTGTATGCATGTTGCAATGGTAACAATCACATACATACATAGGTTCAAGTAAGGAAAGCCGTGTACATACACAAGTTTTAGTAGGAACAGACGTGTATAAGATCATACAGGTTGTACAGAGGCAGTTTCAACAATGAAATTCATTGAGTGCTTGAGCCACGGAGGACTGTGACTCAAGATAATATCAGCAATGGTGAAGAAGGGCTTTCACCTAGAGATATGATTAGTCCAAAGGAGGAGAATGAAACAATAGATAGATCTGGTAGCAAGGAAAAATCTGGGCAGTAGAGCAGCAACATGTACAACTGCAGGAAGGTACAACAAATTGGAGCAGAGTTCAGGAGTTGTACGCATTGATAAGGTCACTTAGGGTGTGTGTGTAAGCGGGATATAGTGTGTAAAGGCACGTAGATACGTCGTCTGTATAAGGAATAGGCACGTACATATGTGGGTTTCAATAGAGAAAAACACATACAAATATAGGCTGTAGTGAGGACATGTGAGTACAAGTCTGGAAAATTTGCAAGTACATGGTCGTACAACAACAATTGAGGTTATAGGTTGCAAGAGTTGGTTGTTTCTCAATGGATAGAGAACATGACAAGGACACTTGAGTTGTTCATCGTTTGTTCAGAGACAAACTCAAATATGCATGTTGAGCTTGGTAATGATGCCAAGTGTGGTGTAGAAGGAGTTGGGACAGTCGGGTTCCATCTAGATTCAGAAGGTTTTCTAGAGGTGGAAAATGTTGTGTATGCCCCAAAGCTAAAGATGACTTTTCTCTAAGTCTCAAATCTGGAGTACAAGGGTTTTGTAGTCTTGTTCTAGAATAGAAAAGTACTCAAAAAATTAGAGGGAGATATCCCTGACACAACAATTAGCATTGGTGTCAGAGAGGGCAGGGTATGCATGTTGCAGGGATATCCTGTAAGAGCATCCAAGGGTGTCTTGGATAATGGATCAATGTCAGTGACAAAGGAAAAGGATAAGAAGGATCTGAAGGGTGAGTAGTCGAAGGAAGAGTAGAGTTCACAAACTTCCAGTATGGGAATTCAACCTTTAGATGGGAAGATGGAGTTATCTCCTTCCAGTTCTATCAGGAGATTGAGATGGTATGAGATGACATTGATGGATGCTCATGAGAAGGAGGCTTCTAGGATCACATTGAGAGAAATCATGCCTTCGAAGAAGTTTACAAACTTCATGGAATTGATATGTAGTGTCATCAATTCCAAGACTTCCAGTGTTCAGGGAGAAACTAACTAATAGGGTTGGAGCGATTCCAGTGAGTAGGATGATGCATGCAACATTGTGTTAGGGTCGGAGGGAGAACTAGTTCTAGGTAGATCTTCGAGATATAACGTCTTCGCTAAGAGGGAGTTTTTATGCATGGTATCATTATAAAGGTATTTTCACATAGGTCTATGTGTCTAGATGCGTGGAAATCATCCAAATCATTCTATCCTCTACTTTACTTTAATTAAAGGAATTATTAACGTAAAGTGATTTTATTAATTAATTGATTTATTTAAGGAAATGCTAAAAAATAATATTTAATCTTAGCCATTAATCTCAAGTGAGGTGAGAAGTAATCTGAACCATCAATTACTTTGGATATTAGGTTTAGTTCATAAGTCAAGATCATAAAAGAAAGGCTAGGGTGAAGGAGGAAGACAGTTGATATTCTTGAGGGTAGATAAGGATTTTTTATTAGAGAGTTGGATAACAAAGGACTGTGATTCAAGGAGATCTTGGATAGGTGGAGAAGGACTTCCATATAGAGATCAAGTCAAGAAAAAGAGATAACATAAGCAACTGCAAGTGGGTTTCAGCAGAGTGAAGCCACTAGAAAGGGTTGAGCCATATGGAGTTTGGCGTATGGTCCTTGAGGTCATGTACATGGGTTTCAGTGGAAATAGGTGTGTATATGTGGGTTTTCTTAAGTAAAGGTGTGTACAAATTGAAAAGTGTGCTAGATATGGGTCATACAATCGAGCAGACTTTGTGAGGCTTGTCCATAGTTGTATTTCTCTCAGTGGGACATTATCCTTGTTATGTGAGCATTGATTTTATCATAATAACATCATCTCAGTACCAATTTTCCCTTCGAGGTTTTTCTAGGGGTATCTACCCACAAATATTAGTGTTTACGTGTGCATGATTTGGTTTCTAGTATTTCTTTCACTATCTTTATTTGAGTTGAATATTCCAACAGTGTATGTTGTTTTGTGAGTTGCTAATTTTATTTACAACAAGGAAATCACTAGATAACAAGATACCTAGGTGCCATAGTGAGATATTTCAACATTCTTATCCACATTAGTTTTTCATTAAACATGGTCAATTGGATTATGGCTTGCATACATTGATATCCTTTGTTGTATTGGTGAATGGTTCAGCCACTTCGTTTTTCAATCTAAGTAGGCATTTACACCAAGGATGTCCACTATCCTCTTATCTATTAGTCCTGGTGGCGACAGGTTTAATTCAGACTCTGATGGAAGCAAGGTGAGTTGGTAAGATAAGAGGCATGGAAGTGGGATCAGATTTTCATTTGACCCATTTATTCATTGATGACATGATGTTGTTTACAAATAGATCTATGTTTGAATGTTGGGTACTTCAAGAAATACTTGGTCTATTTGCTAAATAAACATGGATGATGATAAATGTTGACAAGTCGATTATGTGCTTTAATGGAGTGGCAGATAGAACCAAATCGGAATTGGTTAATATTTTTCAGTTTCAAGACTAGGAATTTGGAGAAGGTTTCAAATAACTTGGTAATATGTTGAAACCAAATGCATATAAGAAACATGATTGTCATTGGTTGATTGGGAAGGTGGTAAAGTGAATAAATTAGTGGTGTAATCAATGGATGTCTCAGGTTGGTTGTTTGACTCTGGTAAAGTCTGTGTTAGAAGAAATTATAGTATATTGGAAACTTTTGGACATACACCAAAAGGAGTATTGGAGAAGATAATGAAGATCTTCTTGAATTTTCTTTAGAGAAGTAAGGATGGATTGAAAGGATTTCATTGGATGGATTGGAAGTCACTAGAAAATCAAAAGGATGAGGAGGCTTGTGGATTGAAAATTATCCATGAATTTGGCATGGCCTTGGTGGGTAAGTTAGTATGGAACCTAATTACCAAACATAACTGGTGGAACCGATTGATATTCTCAAAGTGTTTGGAACCCGACTCTATCCTTTCCTGGATCTGAAGGGAGAATAGGAAGTGGAAAAATGGATCGACTCATTGGAATTGAATTGTATCTGCCTTCATGATCATAGGAAGGTATTTTGGATGGAAGATGGGAGTGGGGAGTAGGTGAGGATTTGAGTAGACTCAATCATGGGTTGCAGACAAGAAGTAAAACTCTCAGCTATTTTGGTTGAGTACCTACAGGGTTAGGGTATAGGAATGCTTAAGGAATGTTGTGATCCAAATAACACCACAATATGGTCCCAGGCTTGGAAAGTAGGGGAATATTTGAGTTTGGAAGGAGGGCCAATGTGAGGATTCATGAGGATCTTGATAGTCTTGTATGGATAAGGAATAAAGTGGGAGGATAATATATGGTGAAAGAAGGTTATCAAACCTTAGTTTCATCATTTCAGGATCCCATGGTTTGGTGGTAGAAATGAATCTATAAATTCAAGGTGTCGATGAAAAACACGCTATTTATGTGGATCACACTTAGGAATAAAGTATTGACTTGGGATGCACCTAAAAACCTATATTTTGAAGGTCCATATTATTGTGAGATCTCTAGAAAATGTGAGGAATCAATGGTACATATTTCGTTTATTATCCCTTCATCCAATAGGTATGGAGAGATTTAATTGGGTGGTTGAACCTCCAGGATTTATGGAATAAGGAAGAGATAGTTCATTATATTAAGAGTTGGTTTGACAGAGCTGATTGAAGACAATATAGAATATTGGATTTATGGTCTTATGGGGCATGTAGTTGTCTCATAAAAATCATATTTTTGAAGAAAAAAAACTTCCAACATTCCAGGTGTCTTCGTAGGTGATAACTCTAATTAAAATCCTAAAGAAAGAAGCAGTTCCAAAGAGGCCCCGTCAAGTAGGAGAGTTTATGGTAGATAAAAGTATTGGTTGAGGTTTCTTCGATGAGTCCTGTCAAAGTCCAAAGAATCAATGTGGTTTGAGAGTAGTGTTGGCCTCATTTTCCTCTAATTCATACACCTTTTTCTCTTTTGTATTTCATACTTATAAAATTTTAATCTATGGCGGACAACCCCACTAATACTTAACCACTTTTCATATGCTCTGTGGAATGACAAGATTGTAGGGATGCAATTTATTTTCAATTTATAGTTGTAAATTTGTCCACCCACAGTCTCATACTTAGTCATATTTCAAGAACCGTAGAAGCGAAGTTTTGACATATCTTCAAATGTTCCTTTCCTTTTCTCCACTCGTCCATTATTTCATACTTAGTTTTATTTTGAAATCTCTATCGCAACCATAGAAGAAGAGAGACTCCTTTCATCATGACAAAAAGTTTTTCTTTCTTCATCTGCCCGATATCCAATACTTAGTATAATTTCAAAACAATTTTAAAACTGCGGAAGCAGACTCTATTTTATCTAATTCTTGATACATATATTTCTCCACTCCACCGAGAATTATTTCCCGTGTCTCAATAACCAAGAAATAAATTAATGCATAACTTTTGCAAAATCAATATATGGTTAAATATTTAAGGACCGCTATTAAATGACATTTTCCTCGAGACTAACCTCATAATTTCAAAATTAAATTCACCTAACTCTTCTCCCGAAACAAAAGATTCAATGTTAATACTAAAATGGAAGGATTATTTTGAAATTGTAGAAGTATTGTGCATGCCTTGACAAGAAAGTTTTAAAGAAAGATGGTGAGAATAAGGGAGATATTTTGTGGTGACACATTGAATAATTTTTCACGAGAAGACCCAAAAAACCACAGGTAAAAAAATTATAAGTCTTATGCTTCATTACCACCAGAAGAAATGAATGTTAATAATATTTGGACATATGGGATAGTTTGAGTAGGTTGTGTTCTAGAGGATTTTGACACCAAAGATTTGGTGATATGGTGCACTGATCATTTTGAAAAGGATCAAAGAATTATTAAAATGAATGGACGCTCACCAATCTATCTGGCACCACCAAATTTCAGTCAGATGCTTAAGTTTCCAAAGCCAAAAACAATATTCAAGGTTGAAGAAGCTAAAAATTTCATTGAATCTAAAAATGGTGGTAGGGATGTGATACCACATTGTCTTGAAGACTTGAAGACAATGCCAAAAGATTTATCAGTAATACAAGGCAATCAACTAAAGAAACCTTATAAATAAATGGCTTGGTATCTGGTTAGAATACTCTATTAAAGGAGAAATAATTTTTGACTGGTCAAGAATTTTATCTACAGAAATATCGTCTCAACTGTCAAACTTTAAAAAAGACAGGAAATTCTACATGTATGGATATTTGGTCTTTGTGATTGTCAACTTTCATGAATTTCAAGGGTTGCATTTATCAAAACAAGTCGATCTCAAAATATACCCGGTTTACACATGGTATCTTTCTCTTTGGAAACAAAAAGCAATGTATCATTTCTATGAAGTCTATACTTATTTTTTATCTTCTTTTAAAAGGCTCATGTTTGGAAATAATACTGCAAGGTTGTCATTGGAAGCAGTTTCATTCTTAGACTAGGGGGGAACATTTGAATCTAATGAAAAATATAGTATAATCAGAATTTATTGTTCCTGGGAACCCCCAATTTATCTCCCATTCTATGTATCAGATAAAATGTTCATTAGAAGTTTGCAGGCAATATAGATTATGGGAAAAATTATTTTCTCAAAGAAAGAAAAAGAAATTCATCCAATTGCCATGGAAAGTTGGTGAAATCACGGTAAAAATTGCTTAAAATTTTGATGAATTCTCGACTCAATTTGATCAGTACAATTTAATACCGATAGATTTGGTGAAGGGGTTTGGTCCCTTACAATATTTCATGAAACACGTGACTTCGGTTGGCTTTAGTGTTTCATATAAAAATACCTATATTTTTGGAGAAGAGGAAAATGATGAAAATAATTCTGAAGAAATACCAGTTGGAAATATTGAAACCATAATAAGAACAGAGGAAGCAAACAGACAACACGAGAGAGATGTAAATGATAAAAGTACCAAGTCTCAGAGTTCATCTTAAAAAGGTGGTTGACCCAAAATACATTCCCAAAATGTTATTCAAGAAAAAAAAATCTTCAATTGATAACTCAGGAGATGATGATGATCCTAATCATCATGAAAAGAATATTGAAAAATGTCATAAATTACCAGTGTATAAAAGAAAAAGGAAAACTATCAACAAGAATCAAAATCATAATACCTGAAGATGATGCTCTTCTCCAAGACATGGAACTTGATGCCAACATTGAAGACATTGAATTTCCATATGACGAACAAAGAATTTAGCGAGAGAAAGAAGCGGTAGTCCAAGAAACTGCTTTTTATGGAGAAGATTATTTGACCCTTCACAGTGCGTCATTTGATAAAGATTTGAAAAATTTGGTTTTCGAACATGTTTATTCAAAGGGAAAAAGAATTAAAGATTCAAATATGAGCTTAAATGGAATCCCAATGTCAAGGATTGCAAAAATTCACAAAATAATTGGTGATGCTCTAGATGTATCAATTGATGATATGGAAGTAGAGAATGAATGATTGAAAGAAAGAGTTAAAGAACTAGAATATACATTGATGCCACCACCTATCCTTGCAAGCCTGTTGGCTACTATTCAACTAGGAATATCATATTTGAAATTGAAAGGAACGTCAAGTTTATTGGTTACAGTTAAAAAAATTGTTGAAGAAAATATCAAAAAGAGAATGTCTCTTATCCTAGAAGCATGGGATATTGGAACAATATCATTTCTTTTGGTTCTAAGCTAAATAGCTTCAGAGAATTTCTTCAAAGTGATTTAAAAAATGAAGAAGAATTTTATAAAGATGTTGTCACAACTTTTATCTTGAAAGTTTCTAATATGAATGATTTAAACAGAAAATAAGAAGATTTGCCTTCTCCTGCTTGAATAAAACAGTTAAAGGCCCGTTGGATTAAAACGATAAAGATTCTGAGAGAAATCTTGGATGATTGTGATGTTTTGGTTACCAAAAAGGAAGTGTTGTGTTGTCGATTGACTAAAATAGACCTAGTAGGAAGCACAGGGGATGTACAGGATCCAAAGTTGATAATAAATTCTATTTTTATGACAAGGTTGAAATTTGAAGAGCATGTGGAAATTTTAAAGGGGGTATGAACTGAAAAGTTTAATAGAATAATAGAATACAATGAAAATGAAATTGAAAGTTAGTAGGTGAGTTATGCAAACAAAAATGAAGATATTGAAGCTTCGCTTCATCAACTTTAATTTGAGTTAAGGGATTTAGAAGGCATGTTATTTGATATAAAAATTAGACATGAGATAAATGTTGCACCAATGAAATATTACATAGAAGATTGGTCAAAATGGGCCTTATTGACGATAACTGAAGAAGATCAGTTGGAAGAAATTGAAACTGATTGTGCAACCACAACAAGAGACAATAAAAAAGGCGCATCAACAAGAAAATGAAAGACAAAGAGAATCCATCATAGTAAGTTGAAATTGATCACACTCCATTTTCATTCTTTCTCCTTTCATAATTCATCCAGTTGTATTTGTCTATACCAAGAAGAATATTACCAAATCTTGATTGTTCCTTTATATTCTTTTTAGGTTGTTGTTTTCTCATGCCTGACTCTGTTCCTTTCAACACATTTCTTCTCTTTCATTTTCTTTAATTTACGGTCAATGGGAGCCCCAATCTCAGTCCTTTTGGATGAACTCTCTTGTTGCTATAAGACTATTAGAGACTATTTTACCATTTTGACAAGATCCCAGAGAATTATATTGGGGATAATTTTAATTGTCTTTAAAATGAGTATTTGAGTAAATATATTTGAAATCGACCTATCAGATCCTATTTTTTTATTTTAATGATAGAGACTCTTTTAATGTTCTCTCAGAAGTGGGCCATTTATTTTCTTTCCTTGACTGTGATAAAAATATTTAAATATTGTTATGGATGTGAGGTTTATTTTATATTTTCTATAAAATATCATTTTGTATTATTTTTCTGCAAAGTTTGTGCTTATATGAGTAAGGATTCTTGGTCCATTTCTCAAGAATTCCAGATATTTTGTTATATTGTTAAATTTTGATTTATTTGAACGATAAATACTACGAGTTGTTTTTTAGCATTCTCCATTATCCAAGAACATCAAGATATATCTTTCAAAAATATACATAGGACTACCACATCTATAAAAACACATGGGGGATTCATATCCTCGTGAGGTTGTTGTTTCGATCTTAACATATTCAAACATCAACGATTAGTTCTACACTTTTCATAGGATTACTTTATTACCATGAAAACCAATTGGGGCAAAGATTACAACAACATAACTAAGTTTATGGCTTTGAAACTTCTTTTAAAGAAAGCCTTCGACTCAGGCTTGAGATCACTTCATGTTTTTGGTGATTCTCTCATGGTAGTAAATTGGATGGATGGAAAACAATAGATACTAAATTTGAATTTGTAGGACTTGGCACACAATCTAAAGGAGACAACATCTTCTTTTGAGTCATTTTATATTTTCCATATATTCTGAGAGCTTAATCAATAGGCGGATGATTTGTCCCACCACATGGAAAACTATGATTGGTGCTATTTAGAGAAGGCAAGCATAAGGATATACAATAGATTTTTCCATTTTGAATAACTTGTTGTGTAATGATAAGAATATACAGTGGTCATATGCATTCATTTCAACATTCAACTTTTGTAAAATGACATTACGTTGGGTTAAAGACAATCAACATAGGACACATATAATTGATAAAAAATGACAACATGAAAAGTCTAAATAATGGGGGTAGTATGGAATGCTATAGAATATGAGGAACATAAATTTATTATCGTCAATAAAAATATGATTTGTTTCCGTGGAAAATAAAAGTCTAATGGTCCCCTAGAATATGTGTCCTTAATAGTGTAATTATGCAATAAAAATAAGAAAAAACAACAATATGGCACCAAGAGAGGTGCAACACTAGAGAGAAAAATAATCTGATTGAAGTGTGCTAGAGAGAGAAATAACTAAACATCATATAGTGTAACACTTTATGCTGCTCCTAGGATGATTCACATTTATAAAGAACAAAATAATTATCACAAGATATGTAATATTATAAATGAAATTTTTGTATATATACACAACTTGTTGGTGCAATTATTTGAATAATATATTACCAAACATAAATTATCAACCAGGATTCATAATCAGTAGAGTTGATGCACTATATGTGCCAATAACAGATAGGTTCCTATGTCTGTTTAGTATAGCTTAGATAAGAAAACCATCAATAACAAAATACTATGTTTTCAAAGATAACACTCTTCACACAATTCGGAAATTAGAAAGCAAAACTTTCAATCATGCACTCAAAAGATTTTGCTCAGATAATGCCTTGTCCATTTACAAGCTTATGAAGTGGAAAGATGGATTTTGACTTTGTTATCTGTAGCTACTACCCTTAACAACAACTAGCAAGAAAATTTGGGCACACTTCAACAATAATAAAGTTCATGGTAAAACTCTTAACAAACACTTAATTGAAAAGGTTCTTGCTCACATGTCAAGTGTGTTCATTATAGGCTCATGAAATGAAAAGATGAACTCAGATCTTGTTTCATGTAGAAACTAAACTAATCATCCATTAAAACTCTATTTTAGGATATCCAAATGCTTCACACAACTTCAAACTTAAAACTGATAATGAAACTTCTCAAACAAACAGTCAATCAAAAAGGTTCTATCTTAGGGAACAAATCTATTCATTCCAGGATTATGAATTAGAGAAATGAACTTAAGAGCTTGTTTCATGTAGTCATCAAAACAATGATTAAAAATCAACTCCAATCACTCTTGAAATCGAAATCAATTCCAACTCTGTTCAATTCAAACAAATCAGTACAAGGAACAGTTAGCATAACTGAGAGACTTCATTATGGAACATGAAGGTAAAAGATGAAGTCCTATTGCTCCTGTACCCACTAAGAACACCACTGCCTCACACTCAGAATAACCTTTTCTTAACAATCCCACACATCAAACAATTAAATGTTACCCTACAAAAATATAAAGAAAACTAATTGTGCACATTGATTCAAAAGAAAACAATTATGTGTTTAATATTTAAAATGCATTTAAAATTATTGACAAAACACAACTGTTAAATTTGCACACTCACACAATCACACAAAGCATGTACAAGGAGGTCTACCTTAGTTGGGACGGTCGGCCCTTGCCGAACCAACAAGGTACCTCTAAAGAGATTGCAAACTAAAACACTTTAATTATTCCCATGAATTGCACAAACAACTTCTACATTCCTTCAATTGATTAAGTGGATAAAAAATTCAACATTTCTTTTCCCAACATACATCCTTCTCCAAGAACCAATCTTACAACATACTAATTCCTTTCTAATCAGACCTATGAGGTCTTATTTATACATAAAATACATGGAGGAATGGATGAAACCGAATCCCCATGATAAGAAAACAATTTTTAAAATTTTAGGATAAATCCCACCCAAAAATCTGTGTTTTTTTAACAATTTGGGCAGATTCGAGTTAGTCCCCCACCCATATCTCCCAAACAAATTCTAATTTTGAAAACCTGCCTGCAATTTTCTCAATTTTCCATATTCTGGACAAAACCCATATATTATAATTTCTAGATCTGATACCATATGCACGGAAATTGAGGCGCAAGTTGGCAGTTTGAATTTTTTTGCTAATTTTGGTAGAATCATTCCCCCTGAGCTAGAGGTCCACACATGAAAGCTGGGTGAATTATGGCTCATGTTTCCACATGGAAACATCGCTCTGGACAAAACCCATGAGCCCAATTTTCTTCTAGAAACATTCAAAAATTCTGAATTATGTCTAGTACCGGATTAGCACAGGCTGGTACCAGAATAGGTGGAACCTTGGTACTGGAATAGACTGGGTAACGAATCATGCTCCTTAAGATTAAAAGTGATTAGTATCATACAAAATCAACCATTTTAATCAAATTAACTCAAGAAAATTAAACAAAACATGCCTTAATCATAAGTTGCCTCTTATGCACATGAACAAGGTCATCAAGTGTATTTATGGAGGAAACAATCAATTAGATACACATAGCATAGGTAGAATAGGCTCAGATAGAGGGAAATATAGGGCATTATAAGTGTCAAAACTGAGACTCAACACAACTCAAGTGGTTGGTTTCTTTCCCCAATTGGGTTTTCAACCCACATTGACTAGGTTAGCCTTAACCAAGCTTAAATATAATAATGAGGTCAATGTTATCTGAAAGTAAAACTTATGTCATTTTTTTCACATCACCTCACATTAAATACAAGGACATGGAAAAAATGATGCCTACAAAAGAGAGTGGGTGTATAAATTCCCAACTCAATATACTATTAGTCAAGGGCATAATTAAAATGGGATGTATGAGTATATTTGATAATGGAGATACCAATTGTAGTGGAGTAGGCCAAAATAGTATTTTGTAGGATAGGATTTGGATGATTCATTAATATCTTTCCTAATCACTGTTAGAGAAACATCATAATGTAGAAGAGAAATATCCATTCAAATATGTTGGTCTACCAAAGGAACAAAGATCAGCTCAAGTTGTCCTCGAGGATGGATTTGTTGAATGTGGTGCATCTAGAATGGACCAACACCATAAAGAGAAAGATTTAGTTAAACATATTGAGAATCATATTTAAGAATTAATGGAGAAGATATTACTAGATTATGAATAAGAAATTCATCAAATATAACATCTTGAAAATCAATTACATTGTGAAGGGAATGAACGTATAAACAATATGCTAGAATATGGGTCCATGTACTTGATCTAAAAATGTTGAAATGTGAAATTGATGGAGTCCTACCTTGAACATTAGGAGAAAGGGCCTAGTTTCTCTAGGTACATCCAAAAATCCTTTCTCCAAGAAGAGAAATTATTGATTTGCCAAAATATCATAATTATCACCATTTAATAAGGAAAGCATCCATTGTGAGTCCATACATTCAACAAAATCAAAGAAGAAGCCTCAATAAATTATTTAGAAGTTTCACCTTTATAGACATAAGATAAAGAGAGGTGTCAACTTCTCGTGAAAAAATGTAGTTCATTGGAATTGAAAAATGGTTTAGAACCTTGTCAAACCATAAGAAACCCTAGAAAAAGAGGCATTGACCTTGAAGGAGGGTTTAAGCCCTGGGTGTTGGACATTGGGTTCAATGCTTCCCGCGAGTTTCTATACATGGGTTAACCTCGTCTCGTGGATCCTAACTCTAGTGATTGTGGAGGAGATTAATGCCTACGGGTTTTTCTCTAACGAAAATCATGATCCAACAAATGGTATAAGGATGACAGGTCTCGAGTTCAAAACTCACCCGACACATGTTGGGGGAGAGATTGTTGGACATTGGGTTCAATGCTTCCCACGAGTTTCACAACATGGGTTAACCCCCTCTCATGGATCCTAACTTTGGCCATTGTGGTGAATATTGATGCTTGTGGGTTTTGGTCTAACAACAATCATAGTCCAACACTGGGAAACCCTATAAAAGAGGTGTTGACCTTGAAAGAGGGTTTAAACCACCAGTAAACCTAGAAAAGAGGCATTGGCCTTGAAGGAGGGTTTAAATCCTAGGAAACCCTAGAAAAATAGATGATTAAAAAACCATTTTGTAGTGGCTAAGAAACCCTTAGCACTGATTTCACTAGAAAAATTCTTTGGATCATCTGTTGAATTAATTAAGGGAGGTTCATGCCTACTCTAATACCATATTGAGATTCATGAGAGGGACAAACGATTGAATGGAGCCAACCAAAAAACCCTATTTTTGCAATTAAAAAGAAAAAAGAAAAAGTAGCCCCAGGGCACCAAATGAGGACCTTAAAGAGAGAAAATATCAAAGAAATTCTGCTACATAGAGAAATATTGAAGAAAGTCTGCTACATAGAGAATTGACTAAGCACAAAAGAGTGCAACGCTATGTGGTGTCCACAAGCTAAATTAATTTTATAAAAAATGAAAGAAGGATCACAAGATATTTAATACTATAAATGAGATTTGTGTATATATACACAACTCAAGATGAAGGGTGCCCTCCCAATAAAGGTTTTGGACCAACATTAACTAGGCAATTGTTTTGACTTTATTGAAAATAGCATTGGTTCTCACTAGCATTCACAACTTGGATATTCTTTTCTCATATGATATTTGATATTATCCATGTGCTTACTACATAATTTTGAATTGGACTACAATATTATAGAGTATCAATGCCTTTATTGTAACTTTTATACTTGATTCTTTAATGCAAGTGTTCATTTAATGGAGGACAATATTGATGGTTTCTCTATTTTTTATCATACTTTGTCTTTCACTCTTTATTAGAAACTTGCAAAATACATCCATAACTCTAAGTTTTTTGAGTTTCTTGGTTGTCCATGTGCCAAAAATGATTGGGCATCAACATAAATAGAAAATAGAAACTTGCAAAATACATAAATAACTTTCAATGTATTGAGTTTCTTGATTGTCTACATGTCAAACATTCTTGGACATCAACATAAATAAAAAAAAATAGAAGATCCATAAAAAAAAATTCCAGGTTATACTATCTAGGGAAAACCCTTGAGTGCTTCCCTTCATTTCGAGGATGGTACCCAGGGTAAACACTAGAATCTTCAAGGCATAAGGCCAATCAACAACATGGATCGAAGCCATTGCAATAATATACTCGTAAGAACTCAAAATGTCACTTGTAGGAACATAATCTCAATGGGGGAAATAACAATTATTCCTTCCAACCACTCAAGCTAAACCCAATTGATAGAAGATCCATGACTTTTTTTTCCAAGGAAAAAAAGCCAGTAATTTTATTTTATATATAACAAAATTAGAACTGCAGATGCCAGTGGCATTCTATTGGGTCGTGCTCTTTGATTCCATTGGAGTGAAAAAAATGTGCACTTGTGTGCACACATAGAGCTATGATTGATTTTTCTTTTACATATCATCAAAATATAATGGCTAAGTGCCCAAAAGTTTCAAAAAGACAAAATTTTGTAATGTCGAGAAAAAACAAGAAGATCTTGATATTCAAGTCACTTATATTCAAAGAGTTATTTGCAGTTGGTCCCATGGGGGATGAATATATTTGGAGGACTGGTCTTGTGTTTTTATGTTGATTTTCCATGCTCCTCTTTCTAGTTCCATACCAACTTTGGATATTTGGTCGGCATGTGAGTTTTTTTTCTTGTACACATAAGTGAAAGAGATGTGAGAAAAGGAATTTGTTATTCTCTTGTATTCTTTCAATAATGGCTCCAGTAATTAGTTTTGAATAGAAAAAGTGTTGGCCATCTATTTTATGATAAGGAGGGAGTCCCCATAAATTTTTATACTTTCAACGTCATTTTATTTTTCCATAATAAGAAAGAGTTATAGAGCATGGATCTCGCTTAGGTTATTAGTGGTTGGGCCAATTCCAGCAGAGAAAGAAATGTGGGATGATTCTGAGAGGTGAAGGAGGCCCCCTATTCCCCCTCTTGGGGTTTTTCCTTGTATTGCACCATTGAAGAAATCATAGGGAAAGGAGGATTAGATACATATGTATGGGTGTAGGGG
>SNQJ01S0016221.1:138812-163030 GCA_010110895.2 Picea sitchensis
GGAAAAAGGTTTGAAATCCTGAGGAGGCCATAACTTTCAATTTCGAGCTCGGTTTTGAGCATGGTGATAGTAAATAGAAATATCTTGATGAGCAGATTCCATCTATGGGTTCCATAAATATTAAAGAATTTATGAGGAGGAAGAGAAAATTTTGACACCCCACCAGCCTAACGAAGGGTTAGGGAGTTGGGTGTGTTACAAATGGTATCAGAGCTGAGATTCAAACTCTAGGCTTGAATGGATCACCCAACATGAATGAGTGATGTAATATTGCATGTAATAAAAGTTTATGTTTTAGTAATTAAATCATTTAGCTGTACTAATGAATATTGACAACAATTTTGAGCAAGATTAATAACAGGAATGGAGTCCTGAATTAGGATTGTTGAAACAGATTGATGTTTGAAAGGACCAAATTTTTTATGTTAATAATTTTGAAATGTGAATTGCTAATAGTGTTTTGTTGTTTCAACACATTGGATATATTGAAAAGTGAACGGTACAAGTTAGCATGGAAGAGACCTATCCTTTTAAATATGAAGAGTATGATGGTAAGAGGGCTAGAGAAACCCCTCTAGATTTGGCAGCCACAGTAAGAAGTTTGAAGGAAGATAATGAAAGGCTTATGAGAGCTCATGTAGAGCAGGAAACATTTATTGTCATATTATTGTAGAGGTTATATGATATTCAAAAACAATTGCAATAAGGTCTAACTTCTAGCAATGCAGGACTACAACAATCAGAGAAAGTAAATAGACATTTGGATGTCCCGAAGCATGGAACAAATCACAATAACGTGGGGAGAACTTATTCCAAGAAAAGGCACAAAGTAATCTAGTGGGAAGACCACTACAAAATAATGGTACATCAGTGACACCGATTCAAGTTCCCCTAAGGAGAAGAAGAAGAAACATTCATAGAGTTCTATGACATAAGAATTTAAGAAGCCAAAGCCACCTACCTTTGATGGAGATATCAAGAAAGGGGAAGAGGTTGAGGCTTGGCTATTAGGGACGAATAAGAATTTTTGAGTGTATAATTACTCGGAAAATACAAAGGCCAAGATATCGATTTTCAATTTGAATAGAGGGGACTCCATATGGTGGGAAGACCTCAATGAAGTTAAAGGATTGAAGGAGAGAAAACTAAATTGGAAACAATTTGAGAAGCATTTCAGGAAAGTGTATCTATCTAATAAATATTATGATGGTAAGATCAATAAATTCCATGAACATAAGTTATGACAACTTACCATGGATGCTTATTCTAGGAGGTTCTTAGAATTGTTGAGGTATGTTCCTTACCTCGAGGATGAAAAAGTGAGTGTCCAATGCTTCCTCAATGATTTTCCACAGTACTATTAGGATAGAATCAAGTTTGATGATCCTGGAACTATAGAGGATACCATTAGGAAGGCCAAGTAATGTTATGATCATTCCAAGCCTAGGCAAGAGCCTCACAAGGACTCAAAAAATAAGGATAAATATGGATTTAAGAAGAAGGGATTTAAACCATCCCAGTACCACAATAAAAAAAAAAAATACTCAGTCCAGTCATCCCACTAGAAGTATGCATCAACATAACTTCTATCTCAAAGTGGGAACAAGCCAACATATCAAACAAGGTAAAATAAGGAAGACCATAAGAGAGGACCTCTCCAATGTTGGGGTTGTGGAGAAGCATACTTATTGAGATACTGACCCTATATGTAGTATGACAATCAAAGAGTCTACAATGTCCAAGAGGTGAATACAGTTGATCATGTAGCCAAGAGTGTTCCCAATATTTGCACAGCTATTCAGAATCAATAAGAAGACCACCAAGCTTCAGTGGTGAAGCTAGAAGGTAAAATTTCAAAATGAACTATTTCGATTTTAATTGACCCTGGTTCTAACCTTATCTATATCTCGTTCCAAGTTGTTGAAAAATGTGCCTTACAGAGAATGAAGCATGAAAAATCGTGGTTAGTTCAACTAGCCATTGGGACCAAGAGGAAGGTGACGAAAATGATTGAATCATGCACATTTGAGATGAATGGAATGCATACTCAAGCAGCCCTGAATATGCTTCCTTTGGGGTCATATGACATGCTGATATACATGGATTGGTTGGTTTCCCACAAAGTAAAACTATATTTTTTTAATAAAACTTTAGAATGTGAGGATGACAATGGAAACAAGAGGGTTCTACAGGGCATCCAAAAGCATGTACCTATAAGGCAGTTATCAACATTACAACTCAAAAATAATAGTAGAAAAGGGTGTCCTCTATATGCTATACAAGAGTTGAATTCAATAGAGAGTAGAAAGCTAAAATTAGAATACCACTCAGTCTTACATGAGTTTAGAGATGTGTTTTCAAAGTAAATACCAGGACTTCCCCCTAGGAGGGACCTTGACTTCTCAATAAAACTGATGCCAAAAGTGATACTTGCATCTAAGGTACCTTATAGGATGAGCACACTAGAGCTGGTGGAGTTGAAAATATAGATAAAAGATATGCTATATAAGGGGTATATTAGGCCCAGTGTATCCCTATGGGGAGCATCAACCTTATTTGTGAAGAAAAAAGATGGTACTTTTAGATTGTGTATAGACTACAAATAGTTAAATAAGATGACCATAAAAAATAAACACCCACTACCTAGAGTCAATGATCTTTTTTATTAACTCAGAGGGGCTACTTTATTCTCCAAAATAGACTTGAGATCTGGGTATCATCAAGTCAGAATTAAGGATGAAGATATTCATAAGACTGCATTTAGGACAAGATAAGGGAACTATGAGTTTGTGGTGGTGCCTTTTGGACTCACCAATGCACCAACCACCTTTATGTGTTTGATGAATAGTATTCTCAAGAAATATTTTGAAAGGTTTTTCTTGGTATTCATTGATGACATCCTAATATATTTGAATACCCATGTTGGCATAGGGGCAGACCCAGGGTTCAACGCTTCAACAACGCACCAACAAAACCCTAACTACTGGCCCTTTCGGCAACACCTGCGAAGCAGATGAAGTCTCACCCGTGGTAGAGGCAGGGGGGGTTGCAGGACTCAGGTGTCTACAACCAAGCTGGAACACAGATATTTGATTACAACACTCAACAGAGCACTTAGCCAATAACATTCATTAGTTCTTAAACCATATTCACATCGCAGGGTAACCCTTATTACAAATCAGCGTAGTAATAATCAAGATTAAGCACATCCAAACATTTAGCACATATCATCAACTTAGATCTAGCATTCATCATACATAAGAACTAAGCATCCATAGATCTATCTATCATACATCAAGATCAGTGCACTAAGTTGGTAAATACATAAACAACATAAACATTATTGCACAAAGCACATCAACACAGGATATACATGGTTCACCCCAGTGTGGGGCTACATCCACCAACTCTTCTTCTTCTTTATCAGTCTTCAAGATCATTACATTCCTCTGCTCATGTGCATAAATCCACAGAGCTCAGCTTCACACTAGACATGTGATATACGCATAACACACTAGATCCACCTTCCTCAAAACTAGGTCAAGGCACAAAGCCAACTCCTCAAAAGAACAAAGCCTTACATACAACGTCTATGCACACAACAATTTATGTTCTCTTGCACTAAGCCAATTACAAGTATTTGCACATAGCCAACACTTACACCACTTCTTACATCACTTAGATATTTATTTATACATTTACAATGAGGCCTAAACATGGGTAAACCCATGGGTCGACATCCCATACTCGTTACATAAACCCTGATAACCCAAAAAGGTCGCAACACGAGTGAGATCCCGTGATCTCAGCTTCGCCTGGGCACTCCATCTTTGACCAACCTATTGAAGTCCCAAAAATGGTCAAACACGACCAATGTTCTCTCAAAACTTGGTCGAGGGCCAACAGGCCCCCAACACTCACCTGTGACTCGTCCCGAGTCACTCAGATCTGGGTAGGGCTACTTCGAAGGCCTCAAGCTTAGCTCAAGTTGCCTCGACTTGTTGCTTCGCTAGAGACTCCTGCTCGACGAACTCCTGAATGACTTACTCAGTAACAGGCCCTTCTAGGCATTGTTCCACTGTTACAACCAGTTGGTCTAGTTGTGAGCCTTGTCCTTCAACTTCTTCAAAACTCATGCAGGCTTCATCCTTCATCGATTGGAGTCTTTATGTCACTTCCATAATATTTCTCTAAATTTCAATAACCTGTTGTTGGACTGGGCATTGCTCCTGCAACCTATTCATCTTCTCAACGACAGTAATCAACTTCAGTTGTTCTTGTACGGTGGATGCCTGTTGCTTTGCCTCCTAGAGTTGTGCCTCCAGTTTCCTCAGCTTCAGGTCTTCTGCAAGGTGCTCGTAGGTCTACGCACTTTGACCTCTTGGTTTCTTACACTCTGAGGCAAGTTCCCTGATTCTTTATACTGCATTCTTGGTAGCTTCTTCCCTCTGATCGTGCACTTCTTGCAGAGTGCTCGACACTGATTGGATTTCTAGCTCTATTTCTCTCTGTTTAAGCTATTGAATGGCTTTGACGAGCTTCCCCACTTGCATCTCAGTTGAATCTGGTTCCTCCTGTGCCAAGCCTGACATAGAGTGAAGTGCTCTAGTCACTGCTTCTTTGACCTCAGTCTTCTCTGCAAGAAACTAGTCTTTTTCTTTTTGCATCCTCTCTTTATCTTCCTCGAACATCGCCCTAATTTCATCTTTCTCTTGCTACACAACTCGAAGTTTCTCTAGGGCCTCCTCCTTTTCTTGATTTAAGGCCTCAGTGGCCTGCTCCTTTTCNAACTAGTCTTTTTCTTTTTGCATCCTCTCTTTATCTTCCTCGAACATCGCCCTAATTTCATCTTTCTCTTGCTACACAACTCGAAGTTTCTCTAGGGCCTCCTCCTTTTCTTGATTTAAGGCCTCAGTGGCCTGCTCCTTTTCTTCTTGGGCTCGACGGAGTCGAGCCTACATTGCATCTGCTAATCTTTGTAATTGGGTTGGCTCATCCCCCGATTCTACACTTTCTGTTGAAGAAGGCGCAGTAGGCACTTCGCAGATCGAATGGATAGCTTGATGTATATCCTTGACCTCCTTCTCTATTCTATCACACAGTGTTTATTTCTTTTCTTCATGTCTCTGGAGAATATCCTCTGAGGTGTCTTCTACAACTGTGATGATGAGTTGGATATCGTCCACTGTGAGAACATTCTACGACTGAGGCTTACTGGCTTGGGTCTTCTTCCGTGCTGAGGGTTTATGCGTAGAAACATTCCGTTTCTTTCATGTCTTGACCTCTGTCAGGGGGTCCTTTGGCGGTGTCACTTCACCTTTATCTTTCTTGTTTCCTTCTTCCCCTCCTTCCTCTTGGTTCACTTCATCTCCTCCTCCTCCTATATGTGAGTTAGGCACAGTTTCCTCTGATGCATTGTCTGTCTCATCACTTTCTATGTCCTGCACTTCCTCCTTTTTCTTCTTTTTATTTGCACTACTTTGTCCATCATACTCAGTCTGGGTGACTAAGGGACTTCCGATGATGTCGAGGTCGGAGAGTTCGGTATCTTCGACTGGTATAAGGAATTTTGCTAGCCATTCTTTGGTTATATATTCCATGTCTTCCTCGGTCAACTTATAATAAGACTGCAAATCCTCCTTACTTTCATCCCTGCGCGAAGTGATGTAGATGAAGTGTCGGTCTACGCAGAACTTTGCTAGCAGCCTGTATTAATGCAAGGTATTCAGGGTCATCCGAGGGAATGATTCAATGGCGCGCTTCAGTTGTAGGTAATAGGCATGGAACACCGCGTTCGATTGCCACTGCTTCGCCATATCACTCGTGTACCACAAGGTTTTTCTAGCTTTGCTTTCTTCTTACTAAGCTTTCTTGCCTTATTTCCTGTGATTTGAGTCTCCGGGTTCCTCTTTCCATTCTTATTCCTACTTTCTCTTAGCGTAGTAACTTCGCACTGCTGATGTTCTTTCAGAGGGTTCAAAGATATTACCTCTTCTCTTACTATTTCCGGGGTGGATGCACCTCTTTCCTGCATGGACAGGTTCTTTAAGCCTTCTTGTGTTCTTTCAACTTCGACAACTACTTATCTTGCCCTTCGTTGCTTCGACTGATCCTCTTTTTCTTCTATTAGTCGCTCTATCTTTCTAGCTATGAAGTCCCTTAATTCATGTTTTTTCTGTTCTGTAGCCTCTTCCTCTGCTTTCCTTCTGATCTGATCCTTTTCAATCCAGGTCTTTCCTAACAAAAGTGAAAAATGGTCGGCACTCTCAATGAACTTAATGACTTCAAATTCTTCTTCAGTTGATGTTTCATGGGAAATCATAGGCACATTAGTAACTCTTCCACATGTGGTTATCATCTTTCCTTTAAACAATCCTATCCTTCCCAATAAAGGAACCATAGCAGGCTTTCCCAAAATTTCACAAGTGCTTTCTCGTATGATATTCATCTTTGTTTCTTCATCCAAGATACAGTCTATATCGAAGTCTCCTATTCTTATTTTTATGCACTGCTTTTCTTCCAAGATCTCTGGTAAATTGAAGTCTCTATGATCATCCATTTATTATTTTAACTGTAATAACATAGTCTCTGATTCTTTCTGGTTTTCTAACATGTCCTTAGCCTTTTGACATTATTTATAGTTTTCTTGCCTCAGGTTCATATTTTCAACTTTAGCAATCATTCTTGGGCAATCCTCAATCTCGTGATCAATAGATTTACAACAAAGACAAATAGGACCTATACCAGGGAATTCCTTAGCAATATGTCTCGGTCTTCTACAGTTATAACACAATGTCAATACTCTCTTTCTTTTAAATGATTCCCAACCTTTCCTGTACTACGCACTGAGATCACAGTGATGGACCTGCAATCTGCAAAAATTATTTCTAGGTTCCTGCATCCACTTGTTAGTCCAAAAATTATTTCTATGCATAGGAATAACATATCTTTCACTATCTCTATCAAATTTATTCAGATCACATCTTTCTTCTAACTATGCCCTAGTTTTCAGACTAGGACAAAATCTATCAAACATACCTAGATTCATACCTTCGAAGAAAAAAATTCCACTTATCTTACCTTTAACAGAGCATAAATCTTTAAGATATTACCTCTTTTCTTCAGATCGAGTTTCTTTCTTAGCACAGAGCTTCACAAGTCAAGTAGAATACTGTGCACTACAACAACAAATCTATGCACATAGCTTTCTCTTTTCTTCAATTCCCAACAATCATAGTTTCAGGTTCCGACAACGAAACCATTTCTTGGCATAGGGGCAGACCCAGGGTTCAACGCTTCAACAACGCACCAACAAAACCCTAACTACTGGCCCTTTCGGAAACACTTGCGAAGCAGATGAAGTCTCACCCGAGGTAGAGGCAGGGGGGTTGCAGGACTCAGGTGTCTACAACCGAGCTGGGACATAGATATTTGATTACAACACTTAGCAGAGCACTTAGCCAATAACATGCATTAGTTCTTAAACCTTATTCACATCGCAGGTTAACCCTTATTACAGATCAACATAGTAATAATCAAGATTAAGCACATCCAAACATTTAGCACATAGCATCAACTCAGATCTAGCATTCATCATACATAAGCACTAAGCATCCATAGATCTATCTATCATACATCAAGATCAGTGCATTAAGATGATAAATACATAAACAACATAAAAATTATTGCACAAACCACATCAACACAGGATATACGTGGTTCACTCCAGTGTGGGGCTACATCCATCGACTCTTCTTCTTCTTTATTAGTCTTCAAGCTTCTTACATTCCTCTGCTCCTGTACACAATGCACTAGATCCACCTTCCTCAAAACCAGGTCAAGGCACATAGCCAACTCCTCAATAGCACAAAGCCTTACATACAACGTATGTGCACAAATCAATTTACATTCTCTTGCACTAAGCCAATTACAAGTCGTTTCACATAGCCAACACTTGCACTGCTTCTTACATCGCTTAGCTATCTATTTATACATTTACAGTGAGGCCTAAACATGGGTAAACCCATGGGACGACATCCCATACCCGTTACATAAACCCTAATAACCCAAAAATCCCACAACACGAGTGAGATCCCATGATCTCAGCTCTGCCTGGGCGCTCCATCTTCGACCAGCCCGTCGAAGTCCCAAAAATGGTCAAACACGACCGATGTTCTCTCAAAACTTGGTTGAGGGCCAACAACCCACAAGGAGCATGTAGAACACCACATATTGGTGTTGCAGGTGTTGAGAGAACACTTGTTGTATATTAAGTAAAACAAGTGTGATTTCTTCCAAAAACATATCCAAGATTTGGGTCATGTAATTTTGAGAGATAGAGTGGTAGTAGATCCAAGGATGATTAAAGCCATCATGGATTGGCCAACCCATAGAATTTTTTTTGAGGT
Organism: Picea sitchensis; assembly: GCA_010110895.2. Taxonomy (NCBI): domain Eukaryota; kingdom Viridiplantae; phylum Streptophyta; class Pinopsida; order Pinales; family Pinaceae; genus Picea; species Picea sitchensis. The sequence goes on from SNQJ01S0016221.1 coordinate 147,221, forward strand.
GAGGTCATTTATGGGTTGGTTGGATATTATAGAAGGTTCATTAAGGGGTTATCCAAAATCGGCCACCTAATCACTTCCCTACAAATAAAATGGATGAATTTTGTGTGGCCAGTAAACTATGAAACAAGCTTCCAAGAGATGAAATATCTTTTGAGCAATGCCCCTGTACTAAATATTGCAGACCTTGAAAAATATTTTCGGGTTTGTATAGATTCTGGTAAGGAAGGACTTGGTGGAGTCCTCATGCAAGAAGGACATGTGGTATGCTATGAATCAATAAAAATGAATATGCAGGAGCAACGTTATGTCACTCATGAATTACAACTGACATCCGTTGTACATGCCTTGAAGATGTGGAGACACTATTTACTAGGGAGAAAGTTTGTATTAATGATAGATCATAGTGGGTTGAGATACTTATTCGATCAACCATGTTTAAATGCCAGACAAGCTAGATGGATGGCTCTAATCAGTGAATTTTATTTTTAAATCAAACACATCAAAGGTAAGGAAAATCAGGTGGTGGATGCACTCAGTAGAAGAATGGAAACAATTCACTTAGGAGCAACACGAACATGTGAATCCAATATAAAGAAAAGAATCATAAATTCCTTATAGGGTGATGAACAATTGAACTCAATAAAGGAAATTTTGCAGTAAGATCCCAAAGGACAGAAATACGAAGGATATCAGATCGCAAAGGATGGGATGTTGATGTACAATAGAAAATTGTACATACCTAATTTTATCAAGAACTGAAAACTCTTATCATGGACGAGTTTCATTGGAGACCCTATGTGGGTCATCCAAGTTATCAAAAGATGATACCAACAATAAGAAAATTTTATTTCTGGCTAGGGATGAAAAAGGACATTGAAAAATACATCATTGGTTTCCTTGAGTGCCAACAAATCAAGGTTGAGAAAAAACACCCAAAAGGTTTGTTGCAACCATACATATTCCAAAATGGAAATGGGAAATTATTTCCATGGACTTCATCACATAATTTCCATGAACAACAAAAAACCATGATGCAATCATGGTGGTGGTGGACAAGTTGAGTAAGACAACTCACTTTATCCCCACTAAATCCACTTATAAAGAAATAGATGTTGTTGATGTTTTTACAAAATAAATTTTTAGATTGCATGGTATGCCCAAGACAATTATTTCAGATTAGGATGCAAAATTTACATCAACTTTTTGGAAAATTTTATTTACAGGATTTGGAACATAGATGGCTCTCAGGACTGCTCACCATCCTCAAACAGATGGCCAAATTGAAAGGGAAAACATAGTGATGGAAGCTATGTTGAGGATGTATGTTATGCACCAACCCAAGAAATGGGAGGAATATTTTCCTTTGGTAGAATTTGCTTAGAACAATGGTTATCAGGAGTCACTGGAAATGAACCCTTTTGAGGCTCTATATGGAAGAAAATGTAAAATTCTAGTCAATTGGGATAATCTGGTGGACAAGATTACCCTTGGGATCGATATGCTAAAATAAATGGAACAAGAAGTAGCCAAAATTAAGCAGAACCTCAAAGTGGTGCAAGATAGGAAAAAGAGTTATGTTGAAAACAAACAGACTCATAAGGAGTTCAAAATAGGAGATTGTGTGTATGTCAGAACTAAGACAAAGAGAATCTCCTTGAGGATTGGGAATTATGCCAAGTTGGCACCCCATTATTGTGGACCTTTCAAGATTCTAGACAGGGTGGGACCGATGAAATGTCGTCTAGCTCTGCCTCCCACTGTCAAAGTCCATCACGTGTTCCACATATCTTTGTTAAAGAAATATGTTCATAACACTAATCATGTCATTAATTGGATTTTGATCTAGGAGGACCCAGAAGGAGAATTGTATCCCAAGCCTCAACGCATCTTGGATAGGAGGGATAAACTGCTTCGGAATCAAGCCATTGTGCAAGTCAAGGTGTTGTGGAAACATTTTGGAGTAGATGAGGTCACATGGGAGTTGGATGATGCCATGAAGGTGACATACCCATTTTTGTTTTTTGTATAAAGACTGTTTATATCGGTAGTAAAACACCAAGGACGATGCTCTTTTTTAAGGAAGAAGGGATGCAACACCTCATTTTCTCCAGTCCGCAATTATAAGTTATTAATTAAATACAATGACTAAAAGACAATGTGTTACATTTATGTTTAATGAGAAATGATAACAAACTGTCTAAAGGGCGAATCCTTGAAGTACTGGCCATGATACCACTAGAGGAAAGTTGATGAGGGGTTTGGGAATTACCTTACCTACCAAAATAGATTTTTCTTGATTTAATCCCCTCTTTTCCCTTTTCCTAAATAAATCAGTTAATGTAGAGAGGCCTGGTAGTTATCCACCAACTACCTACCTTAATGGAAACATGGGGGAGAGCTAGAATAGGTGAATATTGCCACGCTCGAGTATGATAGGGTACTCACCTCATTTTGGGAGATAAACCATAAGTTCCTTTGGGACTAATACAAGAAAGAGCACAGGGTTACGAGTGGGGAATGGACTAAAAAACTCAAGTAGCTAGAAAACCATAAATTCTTCTACGGTGTGGTAGACAGTGAAGGAGACTCACCATTACTTTCCTAAACCCTTTTGAGATATATTTGAGCTTCCCTAGTGGTATCAAGGCTTGACATGAGGGTGGCATGCTGGAGAAACTTCGAGTTCAATAGAGCCTATGGTTGGGTGGAAAGGCGTACACCCTCAGTCAATTGGTTGGCCAGTCTTTATCCTGAAAATAAGTAAGCCTCTTTTGTGCTTTATTTTATGCAATTGTAAAGATATGTGTATTAATAAAATTTGAGTGGAAATTGCATAGTTTTTTGAGCAATTATGAAAGGGATGAAGCAAATACCCAATTTAGTAATTTTTTGTATGCTTGGTATTGCTACTTACTGGTTAATATCTCTCATGAATAAGGAATTAATAGAAAGGAATTACACTCTGTGTTTTAATCAAAATGTCCCAGACATGTTTATGGTTGACTTGTGGAATGTAGATTTTGATTATGTTATTATTTTGAGCACAATGAATGACTATGAAATATGAAGTTGTATTAAGTGTTGAAATGTTCCTCGAAAGAGCTAAAAGTCTTCGAGTAATGATTACATAGGGAAGGCCGAAGGAGGCCACAATCCCTGTACGTTCCCTACTCATGAAATGGGGAATTTTCAAGATGCCAAATCTTCGATTGGGTGTCTAGAAGGACTGTGGGATAGATAAGTCTAGGGATAATTCCTCAACCAGATGAAACCCCTGTTAAAAATTGGAATGAAACGATATCCACCTATTTATGGTAGTGAGTCAATATTGATTGTTCGTTGAGGAGTCAAGCGTTGACTTGTGAATAAACCAACCATCATTAAAACCACTGGATCTCAAGTGGCTTAATATGAACGACCCAAGTTCCTATTAAATACAAGGGTGAGAGGGTGGTCGTTGGATCGAAAGGGAGGGTGAATCTCTGTTGTTCGTTCGTCACCGAAGAACAAGGACAAGATTGGGAGTAGAGCCTCGATTAACTGGGTTACCAGAGAACTGACGGCCTAGGCCCTTCAGTTGGCGTGGTGCAATGGAACCTCTATGCTGGTGGAAAAGGTTCCAACAAAAGGCTCTATCATTTTCTTTACGATAATAGCGAGAGAGAGATAAAGGTTGACGTCATAATGAAATAGAGTGCCATGAAGGTAGCCTAAATGCCACGATGGTCGACACTTGTCAACATTTGATTGTGTGGGGTGAGTGTGGGTCTGACTGGGAACAAAAATATTTGATTTGGTACCCTCCAACCCTAACCATCATATCAGAGCTACGAGGGTTATCGGTCATTGATATTATTCTTAGTAAGCTCAGGAGGGAGAGTTGATGCCCTAGAGCAAGAGGAACTTCAGACCACCAGAGTTCCAAGTCCCATATCTCTAATTTCTCCCTCCTCGATGTCCCTGTTCCTGGTTGGGAAATATTCTGGAAGGGTTATGAACCCTCTCCTTTATCAAGAGTGAACCGAGACACTTGCCACTAACGTTATCATGACTAAGGTGAACCATGTGTCATACCATTCGACCAATATGAAGTGGACAAGTGTCAACATCCAAGTGGTGGAACCTTGATGCTCTATGATGACGTGTAGTTCCACGTCATTCCACGTGTTGAGCTATGATTAGTTCATGTGTCATGAGGTAATGAACCTCGTGTCATACAATTCCACCAATATAAAGTGGACAAGTGTCAACACTCGAGTGATGGAGCTCTTATGCATTAAGGTAATGTGTAATGCCATGTCAGATCTCGTGTTGTGTCATGGATAGCCCACGTGTTTGTGGTGCCAACTGGACCACTGGGTCAAATGACTTGCAGAATGAATGCTTATGGTTACTTGGGGGCCCTATGCCAAGTGGAGTAAGACTCCTAGTGGAGTGAGGTTCTTGATGGGATGAGGTGTCGGTGGGGGTATGTCTTCGATTGGGTAGGGTCCCGGGAACCGGTCCATGGGATAATTGGTCACCGAAAAATCTTGGCTTGATTTAGCTGTGGGGATCAACCAATCTCGGTGCCCAGTTGTGTAAGGTTTCGCTTACAGGTTCTTCGCCCATTGGCTTATGCAAGACACCTGCCTACTATGTGACTGAGATATGCCACGTAGAAGGTTATGTGTCTTACCACTTCAATTCCCAAATAGCGCTATATGACAGTGTACATGAGGTGAAGGTCCACGTGGACGTGAGGTGGAATTGCGGTGGGAAAAAGGTCTGAAATCCCGAGGAGGCCATAACTTGTGATTTCAAGCTCAATTTTGAGCATGGAGACAATTGATGGAAAGATCTCGATGATAATATTTCATCTATGGGTTCTATAAATCTTAAAGGAGTTATGAGGAGGAAGGGGAATTTTTGACACCCCACCAACCTAAGGAAGGTTTAGGGGGTTGGGTGTGTCCCATTTTCCTATTAATATTAGGAGATGGGATCTCGCTATCATTTTGGGAAGAGATAGAGTGCTGGTTGGGGCACAAATAAATATCCCAAAAATGTTCAGAGTGAGCACATACATATTTTCAATGGCCCCCGCCCTCTAATAGTAATGGGTCTATGCCACCCTGGATCATCGTGCTGTCTCGGCTCCCCGACTACTGAGCTGGAAGAAGAAGATAAGCTCCCAGGCTGCTTGCTAGCTGGAATAATGAAAATAGGTAGGTTCACTTTCGATTTGAATATAATCTTTAAAGGAGGAGGGGGGGGGGAAAGATTGTTATAAGTTGTTGAGCTAATTATTGTATAATTAGCATTGAAAAAGAAAGAAGAGGAGAGTGTTGCCATGTTATAGAGATTAGGGAAAAAATTTGTTGATGATATAAAGTGGGAAGGGAAGGTCCATGGCCATGTGATACGCCCATTACAGGACACACCAAATCTGTCCTACTAGTAAATCGATTAGGATTGATGTGCATGACCGCTCCGCCCTACCGATAATTAGTTAATCATGGACATATCTGGGTCAATGACCATTATATAGTAACTGATAATAGTTGTTTGTCATTTTTTAATCATAATAATTTATTATTTCAATTTATATTATATCTTTTTTTAAGAAAAAAAATTATGTATTTTAATTTTAAAGGAGAAATCAAAATATACATCACTAAATACCTTCTAGACACAGAGAAACTTTCTTCCTTTCAAAACAAAACAAAACTTGTAAAATTTATTTTACTTACATCGATAATAACATCACGATGTCAAAAAGACAACAACAATAGGCTTGAATCCTATCACTCTAAGATCATAAACATTTATTTCTGAACATCAACTGAAAGACCCCTATTCTTTCAGCCTTTAATACAATTTTATGACTTCTTCAACAAAAGTCCCTCCTTCCATTAATTATGTAGTGTTCAACAAACCTTGTGAGAGCTTCCTCAGATAGCTAATGTGCACTTTCACTCTATTCTCTATACATATGTTGGAAAAAAAATCGATTCAAATTGACTCTTTCCCTTGAAATTTTCCATAAGTAGCAGAAGTAGTGAATTTTCCATGCTACTTTTGCATTTTTCCCAATCAATTATGAGTTTGGAGTCACCCAACACTTGAACACTACTAACTCCATTGTCCAAAGAAAATAACTTACATTATATTGTATTGTATTGTAATATTGTTTAATTTATTATAATTAATATTTATAATAAAAAAAAGTTGAAGATGAGTACAATTTCTTTTTGGAGCCTCTTGTAGTAAACTTCCCTCTGCTTGTCTGAATTTAATGATACACAAAGTTTGAGTTCCCATCAATCTAGAACTCTGATCAAATTTTTGACACTTTGAGTCCATTCAAAATTGGGCAAATTCCAAAGGGCATTGTTCCACCATAAACACACCTTGAATCATGGTATAATTCTACTCATGCTTGAAATTTTTGTCAAATTCTTATCAAATCCATGACCATAAAACAAATTAATTTGCTACAAAATCAACTTACATTAACCCTTTTTACTTGTCCTATCATTAATACTATAAAACAATTTTATTCAATTTTATAACTTAGTTATTCCTCAAAACCTTTCACTTGCCAAAATCATAATGATCTTCATAATTTTAGTTCCACCATATTTAAATACAAAAATAAAATTTAAAGAATACTTATTTATTTATTCAATAAATCTTATTAATCTTACAAAATTAACCATTCAATCTAAACTCAATTGACAAACCCATTCTTCATTAACTTCATCTTCATATCATATTGACTCCTAATTAACCAATAATTGAATCCTAATCCTAAATAACCAATAATCCTATTCATATTATTCCTAAATAACCAATAATTGAATCCTAATCCTAAATAACCAATGATTGAAGGACATTATATTGAAATATTTTCATTTGAAATTCTTAAACATTTTAAGTCTAATGGTCCCCTAGAGTATATGTGTCCTTAATCGTGTAATATGGCGGTGGTACTTGGCGGTGGTACTTTTTATCATCAAATTATTTTGGGATAAGAACTCCTACAAGTTGCATAATTATGGCGGTGGTGGTTGTTTTTAACATCGAATTTTAGATAGGAACTCATAAAAGTTATTGTTTCATAGATTTTGGTGCAGATGGGTTGATTGTGAAATTTTTTATTTAAATTTATTTATTTATTATCATTAATTTATAATTTAGTTATATGTTAAAAAAACAATATGGATGGGTTAATTGTGATATTTTTTATTTATTTATCGTTAATTTATACTTAGTTTAAGAAAATATGGGGTAGTTAACTTATTAAGTAGATATGAATTTGAAAAATAATATAGAAGTGCTATTTATTGATTGAGTAGTAAATATATTTGAATCATAATTATTTTTTAATGTTATATGTTTAATTTTTATTTTTAAATATTTTTAATTTTTAATTGTAAAAGATTATATAAATGAAATTTAGTGAATAATTTTTAATTATAAAAGATTATATAAATGAAATTTAATCAATAGTGTTTATTGTAAAGAAAATTTGAAAATATGTGTGGAAGTGGAATTTGGATAATATTATTTAATTTGGTAGGGTATGTATACTTCCGTAGACTTTACTATCTATCTATCTATCTATATATTCTGGATTTGAACTTGTGCCCTCTTAAGAAGAAACACATGTTCTTAACCATTAAACTCATATATATATCTTTTTGATGCTATAATTTCAACCTTTATTTCTAAATGTTCAAATCAGTTTATTAAGATACCATGAAAACCCATGGGAACGAGACTCAATCAATGATGTCTACTTTAAAGAAAAAGTGGGGATAAGTTTGGGTTTCTAATATGTGTATTTGGATCACCTCAAGGTGTCATAAAGGCATATGGGAATGGAACTTGGTTAGGCTTATTTCAAGATGTCATATAAAGTCATGTGGGAATGAAACTTGTTCAATGCTATTCACCCAGAGAATGTGGAAGTGGACTTTGGTTTGTGATATGTATGTGTGAGTATCCAACATATGGAGAATGTGTAAATGAATTTGTGTCATAATATATATATGTTAGTCATTATTTTTTGATACTATTAGTTCAATCTTTACTTTCAAATGATACGAGTCTTATTAAAAAGAATTAAAAAATAATAATATAAAAAAAAAAAAATTATAATAAAAAAAAAAGATTATAATAAAAAGAAATAATAAATAAAATAAAGTAACACATATTCATCTTAATTCTATTTTAGATCCATCTTAATCTTAATTTTTTAACTATAAATAAGTTTAATACTTAATATATAAGAACTAGGATGGATATCTTGGTTTTACCACAAATTTAACTTTTACCAATCTTTAGATAAGGGTAAGTTATACAAAGAATTTTGAACATTGTTGTGTTTAATCTCTATTAGTATTTAATAAATCTAAGTTAAAATTGATCTTTATTGGTGGTACAAGTTCAACCTCTATGTTTATAACATGGCAATGTAATAAAAACATATAAAAACAGAATTCCAATAATTTTCCACCTTAAGGAAAAGTTGAGAATGAGTTTGGGTTTATATATATATAGATCATTACTTTTTAGTACTCATAAGTGAATCTTTATCTTTAAACATAATATGCAAGATAAAAATATTTAAAAATTTTGAATTTCAATAACTTCAATCTTAAAGAAATGTCAATAATACATACATTGATAATAAGAAGTTGTCATCACTTTTTAATATTATAAGTTAAAGTTTTATATATCAATTTTTTTATATTAAATAAAATTTATTACATTAAAATTTATCATCAAATAAATCAATTTGATTTTAATGAAGGTTAATCATCATCACATATATAATTTATTAATTTTATTGTTTTAAATAATTTTATTATTATAAAATTATAAAAAATCATTTTTTATTATATAAAATATTTAATCCCAATCTTAAAAATAGCAAATGAAAAATATAACATTTAACATTTTTCAAATTTCAAAGTTATTAGATCAAAACTCTCTATAAAAAAAAAAATATAATATACATTTACCCAATTATAACATTTAACATTTTTCAAATATTAAAGTTATTTGAGCAAAATTCTCTATAAAAAAAAATTAATAATATGCATTTACGAAATTCAGAGCGATAAGACAAAACAATAATTCATCCAAATTAGAGCTTACACAAAGTTATATTTTTTATTACAAATATTATATTAAAAAATATTATAAGTCAAAGTTTCAAACAAACAAATCTCAAAACATAATTTTTTAACACATTAATATTTTATTATTTTAAATATTGCCTTAAAAATGTTGTAAAGTCAAAGTTTCAAACAAATATATATATAAACATGTATGCTATATATTATTAAAGAATCAATATTTTTATTTCATGTTGAAAAGTTTAATATAGAAAGTCCAAAATTTATTCCATTGGAAAACTTCAACAAATAAAGTCCAAAATTTATTCCATGCAAAAAGTTATACATTATTGAAGAATCAATATTTTTATTTCATATTGAAAAGTTTAACAAATAAAGTCCAAAATTTATTCCATGCGAAAAGTTTAACTAGGAAAGTCCAAAATTCACATAGAGACCACCAAAATTGAGAATTGTGAAATTTAGAACATTCACATAGAAACCACCAAAATTGAGAATTGGCAAATTTAAAACATATAGTATACCTTATCGAAGAATCAATATTTTTATTTTATGTGAAAAGTTTAATAAAGAAAATCCAAAATTCACATAGAGACTACCAAAATTAAGAATTGCCACAAATTTACATGATAACACCATAATATTTCGGTGCGTATTATTTGACTATTAATTACTTATTAAGTACTTATTATAAGTGATTTATAATGATAATAATGATTTTATTTTGTAGTAAAATGAGTTAATTGAGTTGAGAAGAGTTCTACAATTTAATATAGGAGAGATGTTTATGTAACATAATACATTAAAATAATAATAAAAAATTTAAAAACAATTATGTAGACTTCATGACATACAATGCATTCAAGTCTAAGAAAAATATTCATATAAAATAACACATTAAAATCATAAAAAAACATTAAAAAACAATTTAAAATAAATAATAATAAAATATAAAAAATTAATAAAATAATAAAAAATTATGCCGAATCTATTATATATATATATGTATATGATGATGATGATGATGATGATGAACGTCCACTGGGACTGAATTGGTCTATAGGACCTTAAGAGGGTAAGGGAGGGTAAGGGATTACTTGCAATTCTTTAGAATTTTGTTTTTGTGCTCCAAAAGCATTAACATAAACTCTCCAAAATCACTATAGTTTTGTTGACTTAAAATGTTAGGAAGGTTAGTAGTGTGACAAATATTTTGAAATTGAGATATAATCTGGGTATAGGTTGGACAATCTAAGAGAAAGTGTTTTTCATCTTCAACCTTCTTAGTGCCACAAAGGTGACACACTGTTTCATCCTAGGGCCTTTTAGGAATTGACCAAAGACCAGTTTCACTATGGAGCTCGTGAGAAACTCGTGAGAATTTGTTCTTATCTTAGCAATGCTTATATTTTTCTTTACACTTGTCAAAACAAAGAGTTAATTTTGATCTTCTAGATTAGGGTTGATTACATCCTTACAATACCTTAATTTTCTTTTTTCCACTAACTCTTTATCACACCACATTTTCTCCTTAAATTTTGAATTGACGATATTTTTAATAGTATCTTTATTCTGCAAAATGGTGTCTTCCATGATTCCCCAATATTTTAGCCAAAGATTGGGCATCTTTATGCCATCCTCGCTTGAGTCGATGGTGGCTACGACTAGATTTTGAAGCAGTTTTAGGAAGCCTCTTGTCTTCCATGTTGTTTCACTTGTTCTTATACATTAGGTATCTAGTCATAGCCTTGCTCTGAATGGGGGAAATGATTTCCTCTAAGAGGAAGATGTGATAGGGTGTATTTTCTTTAATTTTGAGATTACAGGTTATAAAATTCTTTTGTATTTGCTCTATCTTTCTCTAGGATTCACTAGAGATACTGCATCCACATACTTCACATCCATAAAGAATAACGAGCATAACAAGAGTCTCAAAGATGAGTTTCTTCTTATCCCATATCCAAAGATTAGCTAATTTACAATTGTTTTTAAGCCCATAATAAGTTTTCCATCCCCCAATAAATTTTTTCTCAATGTTATAATTCCAATTGAGCTTGTGGTGAATATGAGTTCCAAGATATTTGTATGAAGTCACTTCCTCCAAGTTGTTGTTGTCATATACTAAGGTATCATAAGTGATCTTATTGGATTTAATGATCACGACCTTAGTCTTGTTGGTATTAATAGTTATACCCATATTAGACTAAAAATCCTTGAGGATTCTTAGTTGTTTTCAAGATCGTGGAGACTCCTCACCATAAAAACGATATCATTGGCATAAAGAAGAAGATTGATGACTATACCAGTGAGAGTAGGGTTGAGACAACTTGCTTCTTCCAAGCAATCTTCTAATTTTTCAATGTATATGCCAAAAAGGGTAGGGGACAAGGAACAACCTTGCTTGACTCCAATATTGCAATTAATCTCTTTTGACCAACCCTCAGTGTTTTTATCTCTTCCAACCTATTCCAAAGGTTTTTCCTAGGAACCGTGTGAAAAGCTTTTCTAAAGTCAACAAAACAACAAAAAAGATTGGTTTTAGTATTGTGGAACTCCTTTGTAATGATCCTAAAGGTAACAAGATGGTCCATATTTGAATGATATCTCCTAAACCCGGTCTGGCCTTTAGCTCTTTCACTGTGACTTTCTAGCCAAAGGCTAATATTCGTTTCCAAAATAATTAAGCTAATATTCTTTTCCAAAATAATTCCATAAAGCTTGTCTTTGCGTCCAAGGTTTAGGGAAACCTTGCTAGACTGCTAAATTGAAGAGCTTCTGTATGTGAGGGATTATGATATGCCCTCTGATTTTAAATATTTTCGCTTGGTAGCCTTCAATGTCCTTAGCTTTCCCATTTGCAAGCAGCTTAACCCAAAATCTATGTCATCCAAAGAAAAAACTATCTATCGACTAGAGGTATCAAATCTCTCTAGGTGCAAACCTTTTTAGAATGCAAAACTTGAAGAAATGTTAAAGATTTGCACCTCAAGAGTGGTAAGTAGATAAATTTAAATAAATTTGATAAAACATAATTATATATTAATCTATATATTTTATTTTGATAATAAAGAAATTACTAAATTTTGTAATTAAAATTACTATCACTAAATAAATTATAAATTATTATAAATTTAAAAAAAAATTATTATAATTTTTCTTTTTAGAAAAATTAAAAAAAATTCAATTTATTCACTAATTAAATAGTTAACTTAGTGTTTTCATAGTTTGTAAGAAGTTTAATTTATATATATAATGAATATTAGATATTTTTAATAAATCATGTCAATTATTGCCAATAAATTTTTTAAGAAATTTTATGTATTTTTCATAACACAAACCCAAATATATAAACCCATATATATATATATATATATTACAACGTTAACATAGCAAAAACAACCATATATATACTTAGTTGCAAAGTTTTTGATATTTTTAAAGAAAAAAATTTCAAAAAAAATTCTTATTAACAATAATAATTCACATAGTTTATTTAAAAATAAACTTTATTAAATCTAAGAACATTAAAATCATTTTATAATTATTTTTATAACATAAATATCTCTCCATATATACCGAATTATTCATTTCCTCCTCATCCATATTCATAAAAATATATTTAATAAATTTAAGAATTCAAAAATATTATTCATTTCCTCCTCATCCATATTCATATAAATATATTTTATAAATTATATAATGACAGTACTTTTTTTCTAGCAAGCTCACACAGCTTGCACCTTCTCAGAGACGGAGTCTGCCATGGAGGCCCATAGCTCAGAAGTTCTCTCCCGAACGGGTACGGTATACCAATTTCTTTATTTCTCCATTCCATTACACTTATTTTCTGTGGTTTTTTCATACAGATGCCTCAGTTTTGTTTGACTGAGTTTTGAAGTTTGTGGACGAAACTTGAATGAACAGGCACGCTATGGACGGCAGTGGCTCATATCATCACAGGAGTCATAGGGGCAGGAGTGTTATCGTTGGCATGGAGTGTTGCCCAATTGGGATGGATTGCAGGGCCTGTAGCTCTGGTTGTTTTTGCTCTTGTAACGTTGTATTCCACTTTCTTGGTCTCGGATTGTTACAGGTTTCCAGATCCCGTCTCTGGGCCCAAGAGAAACTCTTGTTACAGAGACGCAGTTCGAGTGAATTTGGGTACTATTTTTATCTATATGTAGATTGTTTCAGTTTTTTTTTTTATGAATTTAGATATAATTTGAATGAGTCTAATGGTTAAGAATAAGTGTTTCTTTCAAAAAGTTTACAGATTAAGAACAATTTGAATGGATCACAGGTTAAAATCCAAAAAGATAGAATATGTACACCTCAATAGACTTTAACAATGAAATCGAAGATCCATTATCCCACAAACAAGTAGTCTCATACACTAATTTGATGTTATTATCAATACACTTTCATAATGGCTTTTAAATATATCAATATAGAATCATTTTAAAGTTACATTGTATTTAGAAATACAGAAATCCAAAAGAAATTAAACACTCATAACATATCCATAAATACAAGAACATATCCATAAAGGTCTTGACTAAACTTTCTATCTTTTGAGATTTTTGGACTGAATCCGACCAAGTAAATTTGGATAAAATAACTATTTTCTATTGTTTAAATTTCATTTCTGAATGCATAAATGGATTCAGCATGCTGAAAAACCCGTGGGACACTTAAATTATACAAAACTTAGTCACTCAAATAAAATCTGTAGATCCAACCATTCATCACTAGATTTGGAACAAAATCAAACAAAAAAAAATTAAGAGATTAAGATGAATGTATCTACCTGAATTGTAACCTGTCAAATCTACATGCAATAATTACATGTCTTGCTTTTCAGGTACAAGAAGAGCATGGCTGTGTGGACTAGTTCAATACGCCTCCTTCTATGGAGTCTGCGTTGCTTACACCATCACTGCTTCAATCAGTGTCAGGTCAGTTTCCATCACAAGAGCTTTGAGACCATAATAACGTCGGAATTAAACAAATCTCTCCGTCTATTTTGCTTTCTTTGCTCAGTCCCTGCTGTGCATGAAATTGCCTACACTGTGATTTTATACATTATTTTTCAGGGCTTATGCTAATTTTTAAAATTAGACCTTTCCATCACTTGTCTTGGAAGGTTTTAGAGCTCCGACTGATTAAAAGTTATGATCAATACAGAGCAATCAGGCGATCAAATTGTTATCACAAATATGGACATGACGCTTCATGTCATTTCCCAGATCTCATCTATATGATCCTCTTTGGAGTTATACAAGTTATCTTGTGTCAAATACCAAACTTTCATAAACTATGGGGCCTTTCAATACTTGCAGCAACAATGTCCTTTAGCTATGCAACATTAGGATTTGGCCTCGGCATGGCCAAAGTTATTGGTATTGTTTTATCCTACTCTTTTCTATTCTATTATTTTCAGGGCTTCCATCATTACCTCAGTTGGTCTCCAGCATATATGGCCAGGCTATGGAATTTTAATATGTAATCTGAGTTACCATGGTCCTGGTTTTATTCACTTATTATATTTAAAATGCAAATATTATCTAGGTACTGTATGTGTTCCCTGGCGTATTGAAACTTATGGGTTCAAACCTCTGGCAAATGGCAGAAAATGGAGAGATTAAAGGAAATCTGAGTGGAATCAGCGCGAGCACCTCTCTTACTCAAGCCCAAAAAGTTTGGAGGATGCTCCAAGGTCTTGGCGACATTGCATTTGCATTTCCATATACCTCCCTTGTCCTTGAAATTCAGGTATAGCTCAGTCATTTTGTTCATTTGTATATTCGAATCCTTTGGACAGCAAGAAGCTACAGGATAATTATGAGGCTTCCTGTTATTTACAACTATGCAGGATACTCTCAAGTCAACACCCCCAGAGAACAGAACTATGAAGAAAGCGAATTTGTTGTCACTGAGCATAACAACTACCTTCTATATGCTATGTGCTTTTCTGGGTTATGCAGCTTTTGGTGAAAATGCACCTGGAAACCTGTTGACAGGATTTGGATTCTACGAGCCTTACTGGCTTGTTGATCTTGCTAATGCATGCATTGCCGTTCACCTGGTTGCAGCATACCAAGTAAGAAAGAGTTTTCTCATCCTTTAATATCCCTTCTATCCATAGAGACTTCATTGCAAATTGTGAGTAAGAGTTTTCTCTTCGTTTCTTTTAGTTCTGCTAGATTGAAACCCTAAATATTCCTTCAATCCGTAGAAGCTTCATTGCAAATTTCATGACACTATTGCAGGTGTATTGTCAACCAATCTTCGCTTTCGTTGAAGGATGGTTTTCTCATATTTGGCCCGACAATAAATTCATCAGCAAGGGAATTCCCATGCGCATTCCTTTTTGTGGGTTGTGCAGAGTCAATCTCCTGAGGCTGTGCTGGAGAACTGCATTTGTGGTGTCAACCACTGGCATTGCCATCGTATTTCCATTATTCAATGATGTGCTGGGAATTTTGGGTGCTCTGAATTTCTGGCCATTGGTAGTCTACTTTCCAGTCGAGATGTACATTGCACGGAATAAAGTCCCAAGATGGACACTCAAGTGGAACATTTTCCAAATATTCAGCTTCATATCTCTTCTTATAACAGTGATAACGGCTGCAGGCTCCTTAGAAGGCCTTGTGAAAGACAAGGAGACATAGAGAGGCCTTTC
>SNQJ01S0016221.1:177038-192171 GCA_010110895.2 Picea sitchensis
GACTTGAAGCTTCTGCAAATGTCTCTGGATCATGAGTTTTTGAAACTTGAGCCAAAAGAGAAGAGGGTCGTTGGAACTGTGAACATGTCCGACATTGATCTGAAGGATCGCTGACAAGATCACCAACTGCTTCTCATGTTGAATGAACCCATCTAGGAAGCGATGGAGTTGGTGTTGGTTCAAGTTCAAAGGACTCATCTAAAGGAGGGTGAGCAGGCAGAGGTGGATTTTCATCCTCACTTTCATCATCTGAAGAAGAGACCAGATCATAAGAAGGCACAAATGTCGAAGATGGCTCGTAGGCCGAAGAAGGCACAACCAACGAATTAGGCTCCCAGGCCAAAGAAGGCACAAACAACGAATTAGGCTCGCAGGCCAAGATATTTTCATAAAATTTAACATCTCTTCTAATAATAATTTCATTACAATGTGATTGAAGAAGTCTGTAACCTTTGACATCTTCAGAGTAACCAACAAATATACACTTCTCACTTTTAGGTTGCAATTCTTTCCTTTTCTCATCAGGAATGTGATCCCATGCTATACTGCCAAATACACATAAGTGACTTACATCTGGTTTAATTTTAGTCCAAGATTCTTCCGGTGTTATATTTTTAAGAGCCTTTGCGGGAGTGTGATTTACTATGTAATTTGCATAGTTGATGGCTTCTGCCCAATACTTTAGACTTAATCCCTTAGATTGGATCATACAATTAGCCAGTTCTTTTAATGTGCAGTTATTTATCTCAACGACACCATTTTGTTGTGGTGTATATGGAACAATATGTTGCATTTGGATTCCCTGTGTAGTGCAGTAACTTGTAAAATTATTGTTCACATATTTGCCTCCATTATCTGTTCTTAACCTTTGAATTTGATGTCCAAATTGCTTTTCTACAAGGGCCTTTTAGGCCAAAAACTTGTCAAAAACTTCGCTCTTAAGTTTTAAGAAGTAAACCCAAGTACGTCTGGAAAAGTCATCAATGAAAGTTAAGAAATAATTGCACCCAGAAAAAGGAGAAGAAAGTGGACCACACAAATCACTGTGAACAAGTTGCAAAGAACCCGAGGCGTGCCAAGAGGCACGTTTTTCAAAACTGTCTCGATGATGTTTGTCGAGAACACAACCGACACAAACACCATCTCTGCATGAAACAAGAGGAATACCAACCACCATCTATTGATTACATAGTTGTTGCAATGAGTGATAGTTTAGATGAACAAACCGCTCATGCCAAAGTTTTCTCAAGTCATCATTATGAGCAACAAAAACTGATGAAAAAGATGATGACCCAAAGTTGTCAAATTTGTACAATCTAGTAATATCATCAGCAATTTTAGTTGCAAGAACATGCTTAGGATCTTTTAGATCCTTGATTACAACTTGGTGAGGTGAAAACTCTACAATTTTACCTTCCCCTGAATGAGTGATTTGATATACTGATAGAAGGTTACAAGAAAGACTTGGAACACATAATACATCATTGAAATGAGCATTTTCTACTTGAACTGTTCCAAATCCTTCAACACTAAGAGATCTACCATCACCAAGAAATATTTGATTGGTGTTAGATTCATTTAGAGTAGAAAATATGGCTCTATCCTTAGCCATATGATAGGATGTTCCAGAATCAATAAGCCACTCATCAGAAGTAGAAGTAGAAGTAGAATTTGTATTGAAGGAGAAACCAAAAGCAGAAAGTGCATGTCCATGAGAAGAAGAAGAATAAGTAGAATCAATACTGATGTTGTGCTTCTTCATCGCTGCTTCTAACGATGCCATCTTCTTGAAACATTTGGACTCATCATGACCATCTTTATCAAAAAAGTTGCAATGTCTGTTAGTATTCTCATTTTTATATTTTGCTCCTTTGTCTCCATTAGGAGAAAAAACTGTCTGAGTGGGTCTGGGACCCTTATATTGCTTGTTGTTGTGGCGAGGATGTTGCTTCTTGGGATTCTTGGGTTTATCTTTTTGATGGACAACTAAGGCTTTGTTGGAGGTACCTATAGTGCTGATCACTCCAAGTTGTACTAGCTTATCTTTCTCTCTAATCAAAGAATCACAAAAGTTTTCAAGATTGGGTTTTTGATAAGCTGTCCCTACAACCTCTTGTATGGCATAAAAGGTGGATACAAACACAGAATATGCACTACCTAGCTTAGAAAGAATAAGATAGATGCAACGATCTTCGTCTATCTTTATCTTACATTCTTCACATAAAGTTATGAGGGTTTTAAACTTGGATAGATAGTCTTCAATGCAAGAAAAATCACTTAGAATCAAAGTTAGTACTTGATTTTCTGACTATTGTGCTCGAATAATATTGTGTTTACTAAAGGCAGATTCAATCTTTTCCCAAGCTTCTTTGGGTTTATCAATTGATTGAAGGTGGAACCTTAAATCAGAAGATATGGACATTCCGATTAATCCACGTTCTTCGTCATTCCTATTATCCCATTTGGATTTCTTATCAACATTAGTGGGGGCTGTTTCTTTTCCCAAGGTAATCCGGTACAAGCCTTTACTTCTTAATAAATCCTCCATATGGGATTTCCATTGGAAGTAGTTGGTGTTTGTAAGTAAGAGATTACTTGTAGAAGCCATATTAAATATGCATATAATACTGATTTAAAAAATGAGACTAATGATCTGACTGGAAAGAGCTCAAAAAGTTATGCGGTTTTAAAAAAAACGACACTGAAAACGGACTTCGGATGTGAAAGTTATGCCCTTTTAAAAAAAGGCATAAACGGTAACCAAAGGACCACGTGATAGTGTAAGTTACTTTATGAAGTGACCCACTTTTATAAAGAGAAGTGGGGCTCACTTTTACAAAGAAAAGTTGCATGAAAAATAAATAACTCTAAAATAAAATATTAAAGCTACTTATAGTGATTCACTTTTATACTTGAAATGAAATACACTTTACAATTTTAGCATGAACTTTTTCAAAAATAGTGACAAAAGAGAGACTTGAACTCAAGACCTCTTACATAATAAGGCAAATTTTAACCAAATGGTCTAGCAAAACATATTGTAATGTTCAGAAGGAGGATTGTTGTTGTTGTTGGAGAGTGTGCTAAAAAAAATCTCTTTTCACACACAAAAAAAAAATTCGCTTCTCGATGACAACAAGGGTTAGATCTTGGTTAGCTTACCCGAAAGATGCACCTTTTCCTATCTGTTTCTGATTTTCTGAGATCACACAGGGCGCAGGGAAAAGAGAATACACAGATCTAAAAGAGTAGCAACCTGAAAAAACAAATAAAAATACAAAACCAAAATACTTCTCTGCAAAAAATTTAAAAAATGTGTATTTAAACTTTATACCTCCGGATCTGACTGTAATGGCCGTATCTTGGGCAAACATAAACCTTTTCGAGTGAAACGAAAAGTGTTCCTGAATGAAACGAGTGCTCTGGACACAATGGAACAGTCCTATCAGCCCAAAAATGTACAAAAATGACAAAAAGTGGAGATGAGGCAACTCGGCTTCACGATCTCGATCTACAATAGGAGAGGGTCTTCAAACAAACTCTGATACCATGTTCGAAAACACATGTATTCCAATAGAGGATGAAAACATTCATTAACCACTTACATAACCAGATCAAAGATCAACACACCGATGTTTTCACGTGGTAAAACCCCTACGGGGAAACATCCACGGCCCCAACCAACGCGACCACTTGGAGCAATTTATTAATGCAAAGAAAAATATTACAGAGAGATTTTACAAGAGAGTTTCTCACAATCGATCATCGGCAAATGACCCTCCATGCTATTTAAATAAATATCATGGACCAATCGGGTGTTAAGCCACATATCAATGGCCGTTAAGATTGAGGAGAGTATGATCCGTCGGATCACTCTATGTCGGGAACATATTGTTACCGTTGGATTTCCTAACTACAAATGCATACTAATGCATACTAAAGAAACACACTAGAAAACACACATTTACCTAATGACACAATAGACCAAGTAGATCTTAACTAACTCCTAAGTGTCTAAATATCCTAACAAATTTAACCTTCATAGTGTAGATTTTAGTTTTATTTATCAAATTTGTTGTGACGAACTGTTCCAGTGGAAAATCCACGACAATTTATGAATCATGGACTATCCCCTTAACATCATCCTTGAAGATGGAGTTGTACTCCTATGTCATGGAATCATGGAATACTTACTCTATAGTAACCTCCTCAAAGATGAAAGGCTCTATATCAATAATAAAATTCATTAATACAACATAAGTAGGAAACTTTTTAGGTGGAGTACTCACTCAAAATGTATGTTTAGGTTCTCTAAGTTGTTCTTTTGCATCTTGGAATGTTTGGGTAAGCCATCTTGGATTTCTAGTTGAACTAGAAGGTTGTGAGAGATCTTTTCCTTGGCTATAATATTATAGATATGAATATGGTTTCTCTTTCCATTTAAGATACAAATATGGAACAATAATATTTTTTCCTTCTTCACTTACCATAGAAGGCTATTGTGACCTTAGGGACCACCCATCCTTGTCAAACTTCACATCCTTGCTTACCATTATCTTCCACTACATTGTAATGTAGATTCGATAGCCTTTGGAAGTTTCACTATATCCAATGAAAATCCCCTTGATACTTTAGGTCTCAAAATTAGTTCATCTCTCATTGAGAACATGAATATAAGATACACAATGAGTAAATGGAAATGAGATAGTTGTTTCTTCTCATGAATAAAATCCTCCCTAGTGTTTTTTCCTTCAGAATCCCATGCAGACTATGGTTCAATATGTATACAATGATATTGCATGCCTCTACCTAAATACACATGGGAAGTTCCATGTCACGAATCATGGCCTTTTCTATATAAAAGATGGATATGTTCTTACTTTCAACAACCCCATTCTTTTATGGGTTGCATAGTATTATAAGATCCATCTTAATCACTAATTCCCTACCAAAGGCATCAAACACCTTGGAAGTGTACACTTTGTTGAGGAAAAGATATGAAATGATCTTACTCGAGCATTTTCAGATTATACTTGGCTAAAGAAAAATAGACGAGAATGTCACCCTATGTTTATAGCCATCAAAAATAATATCCTAACTCACAAGTATTGATTACAAGTGCTTAGGCTAGTCTTTTTATAAATAAAAGATTGCTAGAAAATTCATTATTTATATGATTTTCTGAATATAACAGTTGCGAAAATAATTCAAGACAGATGAGACATAAAGAAATCCTTTATTTCATTCCAATTCACCAAAGAATCACTTTCTTTACAAAATTTCATGAATAAGTTTTGGACCAAAGTCAAACTTAGACATCCTCGATGGAACATACAAAAGGACCTTTGACAGAAAATAAAAAACTGAACTCTAAAAGATGGATCAAATTGCCACAGATTGCTTCCCACTCGAATATGCACAATAGCCTTTGTCAGTCATGAAAACTAATTCACAAACATACAATTCTACACAGACAATCAAAGATAGATCAACACCTCTGAAAAACAAGTGTCTAAATGATGTAATTCAAACCTGAATCTTGTTGTCTACAATAAGACACTGCTATCATAAAAAAGAATTAGGCTTATGATGAATTAAGGAATGAATGAAAACTAAACTATCTCAACATAAACTCAAAGAGAAAACCTTAGTATGCTTCTCCTTCTATCATCTTCTTGTTCCTCCCTTTTCTTTTGCCTTTAAGCAAATTAGAATTGGTTGAAGTAGTTGAACTACTTCATTAGTTAAGTTAACTAAAAACTCAACCAACTTTTTAGTTAAGGGGGGAAGAGTAATAAATCATAATAAGGGTTATAAATAAATAATGACTAGTAGGTGGGACCCCTTGTGACTCCCTTTAGTTCTTAACAATCATAACATAACTAGTTAATTAAAAAAAACACCCCTCCTTGTGACTCACATCATCACAGTCATATTTGACAATTTATCTCATTGATATTGGAAATTATTTTCAAAATATATTACTCATATATCCAAAGAAAACATGTTGTCCAAAAAAAAGCTTCTGAAGTCAACTGTCATCAACAATAAATAAACTAAAACTCAGAAACCATATTTTCCACTTTGAGATGCAATATTTCTTTGATTGTTGTTGTCAACCTTTTATTTCTTTGAATTTTCCTTTGGTTGCGCTGAGCCTTTAGGCCTAATCTCATTGATCACATGAGAATAGTCATCCCTCAAATGCATTCGAGAAGACACAGATTTATCAGAGCCACTGGAGGGTGAGGAAGGGAAAACAATGTATTTTCCTTTGTAAGGGGCATGGTGGGCCTCTGTTTTCAACCTTTTTCTAGCATGAGAGGATTGAACTGGTGAGTGTACAGGTGTAGCTTGGACAATCTGGTTAATAGGNGGGGGGGGGGAAGGTAAGGACAAATTGGGCTAGCCACAATGTTGGGAGACTGCTGGGTGGACAATCTCTTGCCATCCATCGTTTTTGGGAACCTCGGGTTGCAATGAGATATGAGGGGGCATGGGAATACCAGGGGCATATGGAGCTTGGAAGGGAGGCCTTTCAGGCCTAGGTTGGACCACTCCTTGCCCAATCCAATTGAAAAATCCATCCTGAAATAAATGGCCTAACTCTTGCGAGTCAACATCAAAGTGTATGGAGAATCTTGGCCTTCTTGGGCCTCTGTTCCAATTACCTCTCCCTCGGTTTCCTTTTCCATGGCTACCTCGGCTGAAAAAGCTCATTCCTGCATGCATGATTGATTGGAAAATAGTTCCTTTACAACCATACATGAGAACTTTTAAAAAATATGAAATAGACTTTGGCTCAGCAACATATCAGACTCATGCAATCCAATCCATATAAATTGTTTAATTGTTGTCAAAGAGCAGGGGATGAACAAAAGGTCCCGAGATATGCGAGTGGTTTGTATTGAGCGAAACATGATAAAACGAGGGGGAAAAGAAACACAATTACTGCTCAAAGACAACAAACAATCAACTGTAATGCAAACCAAAGAAAATATCATTGTGATCCAACCAAGAAACTGTGACTTCAAATTGCTTCAATACATAATTCTTCATGACTGTAATTAAATTTTAGAAGAGGGAGTGGAAAAATGAATATGGGAAGGCAATGGGGTTGTAATTAACGAAAAGAGAAATAATGGTAGGGAAAGAGAGCATATATTATTCATAAAATTAATTAAGTAATCCAAAACCATTATGTAAAAGGAATTAACACCAACCAAATAATCATTGTGATCAAATGAAAATTACTGTGCATAATTCAATTAATTTTGTGCATTGACATGTTCACTGTTTGTAATCATATTTTCAACACAATGTCACCAAACAAGACAACATGCATTCCACAACAACTTGTAGAAGAGTTATGTTTCTTCTCATTGTCCATTTAATATTTAAAACAATTCCCAAATGAATACAAAATCACTTATTTCCACTCTGTTCAACGTAAACTCATCAACCACTGCTCACGAATTATTTCAATCATCAAATACAGACTCAAAAGTCGTGCCCGATTATGTCCTTTAATTCATTTAATAATTAAATTATAATGAGGTTATACTATCACATAACCCGTGTCTATCTCTACTACGATGCATGATATTCATACATGCACATAACAGACAGCCAAATACAAGCACAATATTTTAACTGCAAGATCCCGACTTGCCACTTAAACACACAGACAACAATCACCATTTTAACTCATACTATGCTTGGAATACACAAACCATTTGACAAAACGCAGAGTATTTTTGTGACTGTACAGGTTCAATTACTCTGAGTCTAAACATCGACAATGCTGGGCTATCAATCAATATAACGAGGTAGCAACAACAAGCCTGATCTCATCTCATAAATTGATCAAATTTACAACAAAACCATTTTGTTTAAAAACCCATGACCATATCTTATGGCGTAATCAATAATATCCATAGCATAGACAATGGATGAACATGCCATAATTACCACGATTTCAATACTCCCATTAGGAAATTTAAAACACACAGTCACAACAATCATTAACTCAACCTAACATGATGTAGGAAGGCTACACATACCCATGCATCACGCGTGAAAACATTGTTGTGACTAATCAATTAAAACTAATGTTGGGTTAACAATTCAATAATCACCATGTAAAAGACAACGACTGTGTATTCGATCCCATTTCTCCAATCAACCAATTAACAATGTTGATCTTATCCATTAGACTAATATAATAACCAATTGCAGTGACTAAATACCAATAACCACAACCACTGTCAGGATAATCATCAGAGATGGGCCAACGATAGAACACCATCGATAATGCACCACTAACTCATAACCATCAACCATGTATCCAACATGACATAACAGGTTCCCTTTATCAAAACCAGGCTTTGAGTAATCAAGGATTCTCCATGTGCACCAACACAGGGAGACTTGAGTCGACCCCCACCATCGGGTGAGAACTTCTGAGACCAACGATGCACACACAAGGTATACCACCACTAACTCGTAGACAGGGTGACAACTCCAGTGATAGGAGAGACTATGAACATAGGAGCAAGGCTTCACTTCGGTCCTGTAACAACACTTAGAACACGCAGGGTATAACCCTCGTGGTTTTCTCAATCAACCCAAGAATGTCAAGATAAAACAGAGTCGAGAAGTAGCAATCAACCTTAAGAAAACCCTTTGGCATAACCGCCATCGTAACCTACTGCACACACATCAACAACATGAACGAACCCAAACCCAAGTGAAACGATATGCAGTGACACAAGTGTTTCAAAGACCAGTAAACCCCATAACAACAAACAAATGGATATGGTGATAAGAAAATGTGGAGACGACCAACCAATCTAGACCGGATGGAAACCCTTCAACCAAGATTGATAAGGATGACATAGAGCTTTCATGGCTTATAAACTCAGAATGATCAATGAAATTGTAACTTCAAACATTATTGCAATGAAACCACACCAACCATTCATTCCAAAAAAAATATCACGAATTTACACAATTGCCAGACTTAAGGAAAGTACAGACCCATACATCACCAAGCCAATTTCTATTTCATAACTAGATCGGGTTCATGGATGGCGCAAAGATATACCTGTAACCATGAAAAACCTTAAAATGCGAGCTTGGCCGAGCAGTTTTTCCTCTCCTTGAAAATCATAGCTTAACGAACACAATCGAACAATAGCCATGGTGACAGCCAATGGAAGGGATATGGAGTGACGTGCAATAAATGCATGTCACCTCCATCCTCCAGTCATTCAATTCCTTAGTGCACGCCAACCCACTAATTCATTACTTCATTCAATTAAACCATGCATCTAAACCAACATCCACTAATTGCCAAGAGTGCCACCCTATGCCACATTAACCATTGCCAACCATACTATAACGCACATCACATGCATTTCCACATAACTCAATAAATCGTATATCCATTAACCCATTAGCTAGGACTAACAACAATCCATCTAAACTTCAAAATGCATAGTGCATCATATTAATATAGTCTAGTTTATTCTTTTCGCACTTTGTTATATTTCTTTTATTTCTTTTCAACTGCTCTTATATTATTACTAACATGTCTCTTGTGCAGGTATCACATCAATGAATCCAAGAACATATAGAAAGGGTAACAATGGATAACATAGGTCATCATAACATGAAATTGGAGCCTAGAGCAATATAACCAACACATAATAGACCTTATCCATCGCCAATAAACCAAGATTGCATCAATAATGTAGAACTTTGTAGTAGTGTCGAATAACAACATAAAATGAAATAAGAACCAAATTTAATCTCCCAATCTACAAGGGGGTCCAACCTACTAGTATTATATATCTTGTTAGCTTATAATAATAGGCTTTAACAATACTTTGCGGGCAAAAATCCTCATTGCGATTTTAATCGTCAACAAACTGGCGACTCCATAGAGAAATTTGTTTTCAACAGATTTAGAACTCATAACTCATGGTTTCGTAGACCAAGAACAACAGGTCAAGAAGATATAACCAGGAATATTATGCAATAGGGGAAAGTGAGCAGATTTAATGGAGAAATGACCAGGAATTTGGGAATAACTCATGAAAAGTGTTAAGTATGAGGTGTTTTATCCTTGTATGCATAACCATTCAACTAAAATCTTCTCTTTACTTCAAGGAGAAAATTTATGTATTTTCTCTTTTAAATCTCAAATGTATGAAGAAATGGCAAGAAGAAGCGGGAAAAACCAATTTCCTTATAAGACAACAGTGAAAGCAGATAACAAATTCAAGTGTGTTTCAAGGAAACACCATGACAGCTGTGTAATCTTGTTTTTTATTGACCAACAATATCTTGCAGGAGTTTCACTATGGAAGAACTGATCCAACATCTTATTTTGACCAAATTAACTAAGAGGTGGTAAGCAACAAAATCATGACCGAAGTAAAAATGCAAAAAATAAAACTGCAACAATAAAATGATTGAATGTAAATGCAGTAGGAAATGTTCTAAAATAGAAAGAAGAAGTCAAATTACTGTAAAAGAAGAAAGGAAAATAGTGAAAAATTGAAAGCAGAGCTAAGTTACTAGTATACAGAAAGTCCAAACAATGTTAGCATTTTTCACGTTGTTCCCATGTAATGTTTTAAGTGAGAACAGTCAGTACTATAGGAAAAAAATTGCTCTTGTAAATCCTTTAGAATGTAAGAGTTAGTATCCACGAAAAAAGAATTTTTGAACGAACCCAGAAATAACACTTGGAACTCCGGGGTAATAATTATCCCCTTAACGTGCACAATCAGATCATCAAGATAGATATGGATACTGAGCAATTCATCCAGAGTTGTTTGTATGGGTCTTTTAAGAGTGGTACTTGCATAAGGTAAGCTAGAAAGCAGGCATTTATCAGTCATGGTACCCCAATCAATGATAAGAGTGGATTTGTGAGCATCTGTCCCCTATCCCTTGATTCGACTATAACCCAAAAAAATTTCAAGTAAGGGGCTCATCTGTGACCTCACAACCTGCTACAGAATCATTTCCATTTTAATAGGAAGGGAAGTGTTTTTCATAATAACCTGACTGAATGTGAAAGAATTAATGTTGGTTCTAACATGATCAGTAATCTTCGAGACAAGTCCCCAATTGGAAACCCATTCAGGGTACTTGATTGGAAAAATGATCCTAGCTCTTAAGAAATTTTCCAACTCCCTTTGAAGAGTTGCTTTAAATGCAGAATTAATAGGTCCTTGTTTCTGCTTAACTAGTTTCATTCCCTCTTTGATGGGGATAACATGCAGTATAAGACCAGGATCAAAACCACGAAGATCCTCATAAGACCAAGCAAAAACATCCTGAAATCCACCAAGTAGCTTGGAAAATTTCGTTTCTTCTTTATCAGAACATTGGGCACTTATTTTAACATTCCTTGAAGATTCGGGTGCCCCAGTGTCGAAGGAGATGGTTTCACCCGCCTTCCTCTTTGACTCCTCTTTTTTTTGTTTCTCTTTATTGCCTACCTCACTCAATGAAAATGAACTCTCTAATGGAGTCAGACATCATGTTGTCTTCTATGGATATAATTTCCTTGGGCTTAAGAGGTCCATCTTGAATGAGATCACAAATTCTCTCATTGTTAGGGAGGGTTTGCCAAGATTCTATATTTTCCGGGATATGTGGACGATATAGAGATTGAAAAGTACAATCAGGCATGTGTGGTAAAAGTTGTTGATTAGGAGAGGTTGCTAAAATAGCTAACTGATCAACCATTGAATTCAAATCCCTCTTAACATGAGTGATATTGAAAGATAACAGGTTTGAGATAAATTCCCAAAGATTTTGGGTGTATCATTTTATCAACTTGTTTCTAGGAGAGTGAATTTTATGTACAATATTCACAACAAGCTCAGAATCCCTAAAAAATGAAAGGTGACCACAACCAATATTACAGGCATTCTCGATGCCCAATAATAAAGCTTTAAATTCTGTGACATTGTTTGTGCCAACAAACTCCAACCTAGAATAAAAGTTATAGATTTTTCCTACAGGAGAAATCAAGACAATGCCAACTCCGTTACCTTCATTAGAGCATGAACCATCAATTTAAGTGCATGTGCCACATACCATCATATAAATCAATTTGTTCCATGGGAATGTTATCATCCTCAAGAAAGATGGAATACACTCCTAGGTCCTCTTCGATGTAGTTTACATTAGGCTGGGAGACACTCTCTATGTAAGGTGAAATCCTTCCCTCTCTAAGAACTATAATGTTTTTACCATTCCGAGTAATGGATAAATGTGTCCCATAGAGTGAGAGGTATCCACCTGTTAAAGCTTTCCAATCTCTTCCCAAGATGATTGAGTAATTTCTTACTGACATATCAATTATCTGAATGTTAATGGTTGTCCTTATTTCAGGGTGTGAGCACAAAACTAAGGTCACATCTTTAATCTCACCTATGGTCATTTGTTGTAGACTATTATAGGAGAGCATGCTCCTGATGTTTTTGTTTTTACAAGATAAGCCTAGGTCTTACATAATAATCTTCGACATCACACTTGGGCCCGAACAACCATCAACGGGGCAAGAATGGGCAATTTTATCCATGATTTTTATAGAAATATAAAAAGGGGGATTTTTTACAGGGTACCTAAAGTTATGCACACCTACCTTATTTACAGATGAGTCCTCTTCATTCACCTCTTCAAAGAGGTTCTCTACAATAAAATCTTTTCCTTCCATGAATTGTTTCAGATGCCTCTGTTGCTCAGGGATGACAACTGTGTCCAGAAGGGTTGCATCTTATTTGATGTTGGCCAACTGATTCAAGATATTGTACTTGGAAGAGGGGAGAGGAGAATTTGTTCCTTGAATGTCAAGAACCTTAGGAACCTGAATAGTAGCAATGGGTGAGGATGAGCTCGAGCTTGAAGAATTATGGGGAGGATCAAATTTTCCCTTGGGAGCATAGGCTTTGTTCCTAGTATTGATGATCATGACATCTTCTTGATCTGCAAAATCTAGGATAGCGATAGTAGTTTCTGGCATTTTACCAAAGATCTTATCTCTGGTACTCTTCCTTACTTCACACGTGGTTTCCTTGTGGTGTTCCTCACAAAAGTTACACCAACTTTGAGGCAAGATAGATTTAGGCTGAAAATTATTTTCAATTGGGCTTCTAAAGGGAGGTGCAGAAGAGGATGAAGCTTCAGGGGTGAAAGGTGAGACAGCCCCCTTTCACTCATACGCTATCATACGATTGTTCATATCTTGTACTAGCTATAAGAGGGCAGACATGTCTGTCTGTTTAACCGATTCTCCCTGAGGAAGACCTGTTCTTTCAAGTTGTTCTTCATACTCTAAACAAGTATGCAAAGCAGAACCGAGATTATCAATGGATTTTTCCTCAAGCCTATGACGGTAGGGGGAAGGTAATGCATTGTAGTAATGCATGAAAGTGGTTTGGTTATGAGGTTGAATGAGTTCAGGGACCTGATTGTATAGCTTAGTGAAACGCAAGTTGAAGGACTTGATGGTCTCACCATCCTTGTAGGTGATGTTATTATATTCACATAGCTTCTCGACTGGGCTTTTATATTTCCCATAAGTGGATCTGAACCAGTAAATTAACTCCTCCCAAGTAGACAGAGTCTTATGAGGAAGGTCAAAGAAATCGGTCGTAGCCTTTCCTTCCAAGGAATTAACGAATAAGCACATGCAAGTATCATTTTCATTGGTCCCTATGTTGTGACAAGCATTAGAAAATGCCACCAGGTGTTCGTTGTTAGTGTCAGTGTTATTTCTTGAAAGCCTAGGAAGATGTTCTTTGAATTTAGGAAGTGGAGAGGTAGCAGGTGCTAGGTTAAGAGGAGAGGACACATGCCACGGTGTGGTTGTGGCATATTCTTCAAACTGAAAAAGCCCATATTTTTTTATGACTTTGGTCGGATTTGTGGTAGATTGGACAAGGATATGGTGGCTATATAAGCTACCAATCACTGATGAAGATGAAGACTGAGAAGAGGAAGCACTTCCAGTGCCACTAGAGCCACGACTAGATGCCATCTTGCAGATGATAGGCGAGGGAGAGAAAGATGAACTGGATGAGTTAGACAAATTTTTCCTTAGAGCACTTTGTTGGGTAGACAACACCATGTTTCTTCTTCCTATTTCAACAATAGGATTAATTTCGGGTGATAAGATGCTTCTTCTTTTAGAGACACGAGAGTCTAAGGACATGAAAGAAAGGCCAAAACTGAAGGGACAAAAAGGTCACTGTTGATTAATAGGTTGTCTATGTCTAGCTTCCCAACATTCTTGGGAATTAATATCTCACTCAATTGCTGCCCATGAATGATTAAGCTCAACATGAGTATTGGCAGTGTCTAAAATGGTGTTAAACATATTCAAAGAAATGTTGGTATGATCTTGAAGACCAGGCTCAATATTGGGCTTCCTTGCAATAGGTATGGTCATTAAGAAAGAAATCAATCAAAGAATCAATATCATAAAAAATAGATGTATTCGATGATAATCGAGTATAAAAAATAACCAGAGAGATATTGAAGATCTCTCTAGTATGGTCACCAAATAAATGTTGAGGAAAATATATGAAATGATCTTACTCATGTGGATTATGGTTGGTTGTCATTGATGTCAAGCCTTGAAGAAAGCCCCGTAGCACAAAGGTTTGGGTAATGGACCCAATATTGTTTGATGTAAATATGACTCATTATTGTTTTGTCATGGTTGATAAGAAGCAAATATGGATGAACTCCAAAGTGGTCCCCTTATGGGGAAAGCCCCCACGGGAAGACGCTTTGTGGAGTAAGAGAACCCATGCTTAATTGTGGAATAATGAGATGAAGGAAAGTGAACTTGTCAGAATAATGAGATGAAGGAAAGTGAACTTGTCAGGGAAAATATCCTATATGGATAGTGCTTGTCATGTCATTTCTAGTGGTATGTGGAATGTCACATAATTCCTCAGGGTTAAAGAGTTATGGCCATGAGAAGTTGGAGACCCCAGGTTTGGGTAATGGACCCAACTTTGTTTGATGGGTAATTGTATGAGTTATGATATATTTTCAGATAATACTATTCTATATGGATAGTACATGTCATGCCATTTCT
>SNQJ01S0016222.1:0-20745 GCA_010110895.2 Picea sitchensis
GGAACCCCTACAGTGTGCCACTGCAGATGCAAAGGCACGTCCCCCCTCCGCAGGGGAGGGATACCCATCGTAAGGCCTTGGAGGTTCCTCTCAACCTCCCGGAGGCCCACCACCGGTACTGCTGGGTCTGCTACAACTGGGGTGCCACCACGACGTCCTGGCACTAGTATATCCGTTGGGCGCGCTACTCCCTTATCTGCATGTTGAAAACAAAACATCTGTTAAAACTCTTTTACATACCCAAAAAAATACATATACATCGAAAAACTCAAAAAACAAAACTAGAAAAGGTATGACTTACTCTCTTACCTGACTCGTCCCAATCTCCCCCCGCGGGCAAAATCAAGTCCATACTCCCACATAAGTCTACATCGGCGTATGGGAAGTCCTCTATCCAGAGGTACTGTCGTCTCAACCAGGTAAAGAAATCACCAGTGAAGTGGAACTCTGACTCTGAAACTAGTCTTGGAGACAGACTAGTCCACCTCTCCATCCGAGGTTCATCCACTGGGCGTACTGCCAATGCTATATAAGGTTGCATCTGAGGGATGCGCTCTAGGAAGAATGAGACTAAGAACGAGCCATAGCTGAACTGCTTTTGGCCATTCCTGCACCGTGAGATTTGTTCCTTCACATTCCGAAGGAACGCTGCACTCCAATTGAACAGTGTTGGCTCTAAACACTGAACACCATAGGCCACCTGTGATCTCGATGCCAAATGAGCACTAGTGCTACCAGTCACGCTTGTGATAGAAAATAATATCGATCGGAGAGGCAGATCTCGTATATCCTTGATAGGGATCTTGCCCCCTACCAACCTTGCTCACGGAATACAGTGACATGCCAGATACACGTCCACCTGCTCAGGTAATGCCCTCTGCCCTGTAAAAGCTATGGGGACCCCTCTTTTCGAGAGGCCGGTCAGAAAGTACACATCTTCCAACTCAATGGTTAGGAGTTGTGTACCAATACGGAATCCCTGTTCCGTAACGTCCCAAAGGCCAATCATGTGCTCAAGCAGTAGAATCTCTCTCTTCATTTTTTGCAATTTCAAAAACTTGAGCAAGCCACAGGCCCTCAAAGCAGCCTGCGTACAAGGACTCCGCAGAGCGGCTAAATCATCCATCTCGTGTTCCCTCTCTTTCCATTCAATCATGATTTCCGAAGACACCTACAAAACAAAAAAATCAAGATTTTCATCATTCCCCACGTTTTGGTGATTTCGGCAATTTTCAAAAAGCATTTTAAAACATAAAATCAAATTCCCATGACATTTAAAAGCAACCAATCATCCTTTTTAACCACCACACCCTTTAATATTTACCAAACAATGATTAAAACATGTTAAAAATGCAAAACGATTTGAGGGGGTGTGTGGGCCAATGAGGGGAATTTTCATGAGTTTCTTTTTCTAAAATGGTCGGTCTAATCAATTGCAAGGGTGTAGACATCCTAACAACCCTTCTCCAATGCATTTTTGTGAAAGATTTCCCCCCAGTTCATTAACTTTTAAAAGGAGGCCGATTTGGTTCAAAAAAGGGCGACCTAGGGCTTTGTGTTTTAAATTAATAATGCCATGAAAATCAACTTGAAACCATGCAATTGAAAGAGTAAAGGATGAACACCTACCTGGTTTGAACGGTGTGCGAAATGATCAATCGTAGCTCCGGCACCGAGGAAAACAAGATTTGCTCCAATTGAGATTCTCCAACACTCCACAAATCCTTGCAAATGAAATGGTAAATAAATTTCCAAATCAATTGTTATTTATAGAATTTCATTTTTTATAAGGTATGGTTTTTTTTGGGTTTCTCTAATGGTGAAAATAGCTTCACTAATCTCTGGCTTGCAGTTTCTGGCATCACAGGTTTCTTGGCAGTTCTAATGAATCTTTCACCTTGTCGTATTTATGAGCATAGTCTTAGTTCGTTCTCGAGCTCAACAATCTGAGAACGTAATCAGGTAGACTTTTATCTCTTTTTCGGACCCGTACGAATACGATCACACGAAAAAGGAACCCCCTGGAGTCTCCTTTAAACCCTTTTCAGACTCTCTAAATATGAAAATATTGTCGAGTGATCTTGCTTCCTTTCACACTCGTTAAAAGGTCAGAAAGGGCGTCTTTTGAGGGATAGTTTAACCCTTTTTCGGTCTCGTCGGACTACTGTATGAAAAAGGAACTGAGAGAGTTCTCTTTTAAGTGTTTTTCCAAACTCTATAATCCTGAAAAACCTTCAAGTTTTCTGCCTTTGGACTCGTTAAAGCACACATCGACAGGCCCATATGGGAACGAACCCTTACTTCTTCCGGTTCGTTAAACAAAGGAAGAGGAACTTACCAAAGGTGAGTTATATCGAGCATGTGTTATCCTCTTCGATCTCATTAAATAAAAAAGAGGTACTCATCTATCTGGATGGGGGAAATAATTGAAAGGAGCAAGCCAAGCAGTCTCTTGAGAACATCATCCAGCACGTCTTAGAGTCACCCTTGAACACGACACTTTTTCATCTTCTCATATCATAATCCGCTGAACCTCTGCACTGAGCCAATCCTTTGATTTTCCTTTCACTCCTTTGGGTCACCTGACACAAGTCGCAGTATCCATTGCACAGTTTTGGTCCATGTCATGTTTTGCTGTTGTGCCTCAGTGTTCAAGGGAAGTATCCACCTCGAGAGTCAACCACCCCAAATATCTTGTCTCGAAACCCGTGCCAGTCCATGTCCATTTGATCTGCCAATTACATCTCCATGTCCGTTTCGTGTCGTTGATGGGGGATACATCAAGGCCCTCCCTCGATGAGTATATCCCTGTCGACTCCAACACATTATCTAGGAATTAGACTTAGAAACTAGCTAGTACTTTGGGACCTGCATGCCTCAATGGCAGGCCTCCTCACATTCGACAGTGGGTTTACATCATTGACCTATGATCGAATGATTCCACGAATGTTTGACTTCAGCTCACTTATTCACATTCGGTGGAATGTACTAAGGTACCTTGGGAATCATTGACATTAATGGTGATCTCCCTGGCACTTGTTAACGGTTTACATCATTGACTGGTAATCAAGTGGTTTCTGCCATGTTCGACATCAAGACATCTATTCACATGGTCAGATTCGTACCATATTGGGATTGGTAATAAGACCCTGGTTTGATTAATCACTTTGATATATGCTTTGCCCAGGTTGCGAAGGAATCTTATTGAACGATGACACATCCACTGTCCCATAGATCCACTTTGTATTGGTCGTGGCTATGTTTTGTCATCTCGTAGATCCACTGTGTATTCTTCATGGCTATGATCAGTCTGAGTCATCAAGGTATGGATCCACATTGTACTTTTGGTGGCTGCACCCCTTTTATCAATACAATTATGGATCCGCAGTGTATATTATGGTGGCCATACCTTACAAGTCTCGATCCCCCAAGCATAGGTATGCCTGCCTTGGGTTTTGAAATATGTCATGATATTCGTTGGATGTTTGTGTGCAGCATCCGTCAGGTTCTCCGAGTCTATAACCTTGCTTGAACGTCTACAAAGTACTTCAGTCATCAGTTCGCATCTTCTGACTTCATACTTTAGGGGGCATTCTGTTACACATCAAAATCACTCAACTGGATAAGTGTCGCATATGCTTCTCACTTGTCGTAAGTGTCACAACTTCCTTACAACTTTCGCAAGTGTCGCAAATTGGTTACAAAGTGTCGCAAATGTTGTTGAATCATTCTACCACGATGACGACACTAAGGAGGCACTTGAAACATCTCATGTACTTGGTTTGAAGGAAGAGAACTGGTTCACTGGAGTCAAACATCTCTTAACACTTGAAAAGGGCTTTTCAATCAAGAGTTTGGAGGGTGAACGCTCCCCTAAAACAACCTTAAGAGCGTTGGCGCTCCCCTATAAGGCCTCAGGAGCGTTATAACTCTTCTTCACCCCTCTGTAGGAGTGCTACCTAATTCTGAAGCACTGGCGCTCCCCTTAACCTTCTCAGGGAGCGTTCCAGCGCTCTGATGCCCCTTCTGAAGGAGCGCTCCCTAATCTGGGTCAATTGTTAGCCCATTGAGGAGAATGAGGAAAGGACCTTTCGAGATTAGGAGGCGGTTGTACTTGAATTCTTGGTTTCATCAAGAGATCCCTGATCTAAGGAGGAGGTTCCCAACTGGTTCTAAACATAACTCAAGAGGTTAGGCTCCTCCCAACCTATATAATCAAGCTCTATGATGGTGGAAAGGGGGAGAACTGAACATATGAAACTTATGATCTTGGAGGAAACTTACAGTCAGCCAAAGGAGAGTGATCAGTGAAGCTATTGTTATCCAGGTTGTGGATCTTTCAGGCAAGGGTTAGACGAAGGGGACTCGACGAAGCTATCGCATTCGCATCTACGATTGTAAGTATTGCTGTCGTTATTCTCATCAATATGACACACTTGGCCTGTTTCTTTCTAGTTTGTGTCTAATGTCACATGAACTTATCACTAGTTGATAGATCTGTTTTCAAGCTAACATCAATAGAGTAGGAAGCGGTTGTATCTTGTCTTGTCCGCAGAACTCAGCGAGGAGAAAAGTATTGGAGCGCAACTCGGAGCGTGCAGGGACAAACATCGATAAAAAGGTACTTCTGTCATCCTTTCTTCTCATGTGTTAGTTTAAATAGATTTGAAAGGAAGTCAGTGTCCATGTTAAGTACTTTTCTGTCTAGGGTTAAGGTCAAGCTCTAGAGGTGATCTACCTGTCCGCAGGGAGATTTTCCTACAACAGAGTCCACGGTTCCATCTGTAGCCTTATTGTCTTCTGCAATATATAATTGTCTCTCTTGTCTTAACAGAGTCCACGCTTTCATCTTAGTTGTCGTCATAAGTCTTTCCCCAATTTCTCTTGATGTATGACTTCTAAGTCTCATGAGGATTGATTCTGATTTCAGCTTATCTTGTAATAGCTTTCACATGATATATTTCATTCTTTCATGTGTAATATCTAGTGATATTCATTCTTATCTTATTGTTCTTCCATAGGTATAGTTCTTCTTGGAACACATTATCTTCCAAGAGATAGATATACAAGATATGTACAAAGACGATGCAAGCAAGATATGTACAAGAAAGTAAGAAGAGTGTTGTTACCTTTTAGTAGAAGAAATCTCTTCCATCCTGCTTGGTCTTCTTTGTCGGTTCCTTTTCTTCGGCAATCGAGGCTTCGTGTTTCTTCTTCCTTTTCTTTAGCTCGGAACATTGATTTCTGTAGTGACCGTACTTCTGACAATTGAAGCATTGTATTTCTAAAATGTCTCTCTTGATTTGGCTTCCTCCTTGAACCAAACTTATTTTTGTTTCTGAAGTTCTTGAATCTTGCTGTGAAGGCTTGATCATCGTACTTATTTTGAGGTTTCTCTTTTGCATTGATCCTTGATTCTTCTTGAGCACAGTAAGTCCAAAATTCTTCAAATATCGGGTACTCCTTCCTTGTGTTCATGCTTGCGGCAAATGAATCCCATGTCTTGGGAAGACCATTGAGTACTGTGTTCACCAATTCCTTTTCTGAAGTGATCTCTTCAATATCTTGTAGTTGATCTCTTAACTGGGAGATCCTTACAAAGTATGATGTTATGTTGTCGTCATCGTTCATCTTCATGTTACGGAGCTCATTCTTCATACTCATAACTTGTCCAATGTTTCTGACTGAGAAGATATTTGTGAGGGCATCGTACATCTTCTTCGATGAGTCAAGATGGGAGATGTAGGGTATCAAGTGGTCTTTTATGGAATCCACTATGATACTCATGGAATTGATGTCAACGTCTTTGAACTTCTCCATAGATGCAACGTTCTACGGTTCCTTCTCTTCTCCTTCTTTAAACTATGGCTTCACGATCTTTCCTTTCACAATATCCAACACTTTATTCTTAGCAAGTATGAGGTCAATCCTTGTCTTCCATGCTCTGAATTTAGAGGCTCCATCTAGCTTGTTCTCAGACTTCATAGAGTTCATCATGGCTTGCTTGACTTGGTCAAACCCTAGATTTGACCAGAAATCCAAACTTCACGTCTTGGCCTTCTGAGAGTACCAGGAGATGCACTGGGATAGGGCACACAGATCTATCGAGATATTAGGTCAATTTCATCACTTAAGGTGCCTCGACAAGAGTTTTAGGGTTTCTGCAACTGCTTCTGCTGGTAACCCTAGCTGCAGTGCTTTTGGAAACTGTTCCTGCTAGTAACCCTAGCAGCAATTCATCAACGAGTTCAATGTCTAGCGGTTATGTTTCCTTCCAGTGTTTTAGGCTGACTAAAGGGGTTGTGGGCCCATAACCTGTTAGAATATAGAATATGGTGTGCTCATTTTACCATTGACGATATCCTCGTCACCCAACCATAGGCCAAAGCCTCCCTCCGAGCACCTTAACCTTGACTGAGAATTCCTCCAAAAGCAAACCCTAGGCTAGATAGCCAAACAAAGATTAGCACATCAATCCCCAAGGATAGTGCATCATAAAAGAATGATTAGATGTTCCAAACCCTAGCCAAGAGATATCCAAGCCAATATTGAAACTAGTTGTTGCTGCAGTTGCACCTACAACCCTCCTCCAAACCTGCGCACTAGACTGCAACTGCAGTGCGCACCAACTCGGAAACTGTAATTCTGAGATGCTATCAAATGAGAACTGGCACCCTGTATTTATAGTAATCCTACTAGTTTGTTGGGGCCGAATTCTCCTTCTGGGTATGTGTCTGTTCAGTATATTATTATTAATTCTAGCCGACTTCTTCTCTTGGAGGCTAATAGCCTAATATAAATTTTCTTCTTGAGCCGACAAGGCTTCTAGGGTTATTATCCAACTCATTAAGGTTTCTCTTGCTTTCTGGAGTCTTCTATTCTTGTCAGGTTCACACATGGGGGTAAATACCTCCCGCAACTACCATAATATTAACAATTCTTACAATATTTTGGAGATTCTAGGGCACCATTACACAAATTCCTGTGATTCTCCACAATGAGAAACCTGAGGCTCTAGTAAAACCTATTCATGGCATCAATTCTAGAATCAATACATCATTCTTTCTGCTAGTTGAATTGTAGCATTAATCTATTCAAGTATAATTCACAAGGGGTCAAGAACCATGGTCACCTATGAAAACTATGTCTTGATCTCCCTTAAATTTGAAGGGGAAGGCGAATAATCCTTTTCCATTGTTAAAGAATTTCATGTGTCCTTTTAAGAGTGGAATCCAACACCAATTCAATTATCTCTCTAGGGATTTGGAGTAGACTAAGAACCCATAAACTTCTTGATCACGGTATTCTTAGTACAACAATTTGTTTTAAATAACCCATAAAATTCTAGAACATGATATGCTTAGTACACCACTTTGTTTTAAAGAATCCTTGAGGAAAAATTCAAGTAGGTGGCTACTTCCCTTTTTTTAAGGTAAGAAATTGAGAGTCATCTTTGAACTTGATTTTGATCATTTTTGCAATTACATTAGCTACTACACAAAATGGATCTTCAAATTGGAAGGAGGGTGGAGGGGGATAAAAGTACGTTTCTAAGAACCCTTGATGAAAAATTCAAGTAGGGGCTCCTTCAAATATTTTAACGAATTGAGGGTCATATTGAACTTGATTTTGAGCATTTTTTCAATTACATTAGCTACCACACAAAATGGAGCTTGAACTTTGGAGGAGGATGGCGAGGGATAAAAGAGGGAAGTGATCAATTAGTACTCTCCCAAGTGGTGGCACCCCTTGCAAGGATATAGGAAAAAGTAACAACTTTGGTTTTTTTGAATGTTAAATTTATTCTTTATATCCAAATTATTTTAGAATGTTACATTATTTTTTATATTCTTTACTAATTTTACACAAAATCCACACATACTAAAAATATTCTCAATATAATGTTGAAAATGAAATGATACGAAGCCCCACTAGGACCAACAATATTTTATGTACTTTTTATTTTTATTTTTTATGTCTGCCCCTTACTCAAAACACAGGGTAAGTCGGGGGGATTTGAAATCGAAACCTCATGGAACTTCCTATCACTTCATATCATGGCACTTGTCAATTGAGCTGCCCCCCGGGGGGCAATATTTTATGTACTTTTACAAACAAACCACCCATACTAATAATATTTTATGTACACAACTTTTACAAATTAGTTCATAGAAAAGAAGATGATATGAGGATGAGAAACAACAACCTTGAAGCCTGCACTGCAATGCAATATATTAACAACAATGGTAAGGAATGGACAGAAAAGAATAAAATTAAAATAATGGTCGTATTGCTTCTTTGCATGTAAAGGCTTACCAGATTTATTTGTCTACTTTTACATCTGTGGTGCTGAAATTGCCAATAGCAGGCTTGGTGAAGATAAAAATGACTCCTTAAAAGTTATGATGGGTATGTAAAGGATTTTATTTTGATTTCATGTTTATCTCAAAACTTGATGTAATAATGACTCCTACAATGATTTGCATGTCCAATGTTTAAAACCATTCAATTGATCACCAATCGTTACAACTATATTAGAAACTGAATGTAGCACCTTAACGCCAATTTAGAAAGAAAGGATGATCTTACATATTAATTTGATATTTTCAGTCTTTTGTTTTACAAGCACTGTAAAACACCATCAATCTAATACCAGAAATCCCATTAAGTCTATGTTTTTTCTCTTTCCTTCAACAAAGCTAATGGTTTTCTTTGGTTTCTATGCCAATAATCCAACAAAATAAAAAAACATTGGTCCAAGGAAGCCACCTAGGGGAACGCCCACCTAGGGCGCACAAGTCAATCACCTAGGTGCAACACTTCTTCACCTTTTGATGATGAATTAAATATATGTAAAATAAATGGTTCCCTTGGTATATAAGGTGAACCGAGACTAAAATAAAGAATTCTTACCTTTCTTCTAAAGCTATGTTTCTTGGTTGTTTTATTTTCTGAGTTTGCATTTTACATTCACGACAATTTTGTTTTTAGGGTTTCTGAAGAATAATCAGTGTGCCTTCCTTCATGGCTGCCTCCTGGTGACTCTGTTTGCCATGCTTCCACCTCTGAGAGCAAGCCTATCTCATTAGCTAGCCACTCTCTCAGGGAGAAAATCATTTCCTTCGAGTTTTCTGAGGCAGAAGGGAGAGCGCACCAACTGGGGTTTGCGCCCTTGTTGGTTTCTTCTTTGTGGGAATGAAGTGAGTGCGCCCTCTTCCATAGTTGCGCTGGGCTTCTGCCACTAATTCCCATAGGTCACTCTGAGATCGCCAAAACCTCTTGGCCACTCTCGTTCACCCCAGTCTGGATCCCCATTTGCTTGGTCACCCAAACTAATGGTGCGCCCTTGTTCAGATTTGAACCCCTAAGGAGAGTTTTTGTTCAAAATTCGAGCTATGGCTTATGTGGTAACCTTATCCTGTAGATCGCCTTCTTGGACAGATCAATTGGTATCAGAGCCTCAAGATCCATGGAAAAGCTTTCGGTCTTGAAGATTGATCCAATTTTTTTTTTGGGGGGGGTTCATGAAATAATCTAGAGTTTGTCCATTCCAGGTTTTCCATTTTATGCAAGAAGATCCACATATCTCATAAGCCTCAAGGGCTCCCACACATCCATTGCCACAAAGAGGATCTCCACAGATCTAAAACAATACAGATCTCTCCCTCTAGACCAGTTCAAGCTCTGTTGCCTCAGGGTTTTGAGTCCTCTGCTCTCAAAATAGAGTCCTCTATTTAGCATTGTAACCTAAGGGCGCCTTTTCTCTTCAACTTGCCTCACAATGCCTCCATGAAAATATCCTTTGGAAGTCGACTCAGATTCCAACACATCAAATCCCACCCAATATCTTGCCTCCACCCTCAATGAGCTGCTCAGAATGCAACAACAAAACAATCCAGATCCATTCCGTTTGGACACTCGAATCCAACTACCCAAGTTTGTTGGGAAAACAAATGGTGAAATGGTGGAATCTTGGATCCGCAACCTATCCACTTATTTCAATACATGTCCAAGCCTTACCGAGGAAATAAAACTCCAGATTGTCGCCTTGCACTTAGAAGGAATGGCACAAACTTGGTGGGATACATAGCAAGAAAAGATCACATTTGTGATAGCGATTGGGGATGCTCTAGAATCCTCTACTTCGCAACCCATCAAAACCTGGGCTCGACTTTCTGAAGCTTTGAGAAATCACTTCTATCGACCTCGGTATGTGCAATCCTTATGGATCAAATGGCACCAACTTCGATAACTCCCTTCACAAGGAGCGCAAGGGTACATAGACTTCTTCTGCAAGATGGTCCTCTTACTTTATGTTCCCGATCTGAAAGAGGTACTCATATTAAAATTTGTGGTTGGTTTACTAATTCAATTTCGTTGAGAAGTAGAGTTGTTTGAAAATCCATCTTTAGATAAAACATTTCAAAGATATTTGGCTATAGAAAGGAAAGTCGCTCCTAGAGGTCGTATTCCTTAGTCTCGCCCTTACTGTTATAACCCTAAATTGCACCACACATGCTTACCTGGCATCAGGCCAACTCATATCTCTTCCTTGCCAAAGCCATGCTGAATAAACTCTTGAAAATCCTCTTAAATCAAGTGGCACGCGCCCAAACCCTCTACTGCACGCATTGGAACATTGGCAGGCCTACTACTGCACGCGTTGGAATGCTGGCTGGCCTACTACAACCCATGTTTACCTAACAAAGCACAAAAACAGGAAAGTTGCCGATGGGAACAAAATCTATGGGTCAGTTAACTGAAACTCCCAGCCATGCATGGCCAAGAGTTCATCCAAAACCCTAGCTCTTTCTAGCCTATAAAAGAAGGGGTAGGGGTACTATTTGGAGGGGACAAAAGTTATAGCAAGGAAACTCTGCCGAATTTCCGAATCCGTTTGTCCCAACCCTTTAGCCTTTCCTCAAGCCTAAGGAGAATTCAAGAAAAGCAGTTGGAGGACAAAGAAGAGGAGGAGCCCAGGATCAGGATCAAGGAATGGTGGCCGGTCTCTATTATTATTGTAAGTTGATTCATCTTGATATTAATAAAAGAATACTTTTTCCGTCCCAATGCACAAGTCATATATGTTTTATTTGATTTATGCTTAATCTCTAACCCTCAAGTAGAAAAATAGCATGCATGCGTAGTGTTTTGCCTTGGTTGCAGGATAGTCTTTGGAAGGAGCAACGCAAGCAAGGAGACAAAGCACAACGGAGGATCTACACCAAATATCAGTAAAACGGGTTCGTAGGTCTTTTCCATGCTTGTGTGTGAAAAAGGGGTTTGAGTTTTGGGGTGATATGTTAAAAGTGATTTCTTTAGGGTCATGATCTGCATGCAAGTTTAACCCTATCTTGTTAGTCCGTAGGGTATTATTTCCCAACAACAGAATTGGCGACTCCACTAGGGAACTTACTCTTAGGGTTTCCGGATTTAAGTGAGGTTTTTGGGTAGTTTAAAGGAATAGATTTTATGTTTCTTTGTTTGTTTGTTTTCTGTTAGGTCAGAGCTAGTAGGGAACCTGGTTCTTAATACCAGTTTTTCCTTGACTGTTGCTTGACATTTATTATCGGGACACACAGAGGTACACGCGGCCTGCATGAGTGTAACCCACGCCCTAACCTTCTACAGCCCGCGTTTGAACGCTTGTTGTAGAGGTTTCAGTAGCGTGTAGGACTCAGAGAGCTTAAGAGTCAGTCTCCTCTTCCCTGTCGGAATTTTACATTCTCAGGGGGCTTTCTGGATCCTGTCTGGGTCTTGCTGGTTCACGGTCTTGTCTCAGTTTGCTTTATTGCGTTTGTTGTCTTTTTGCATTTTTTTTTTCTTTCTGTTGAAGAAGAAGCATCCAAGCCTCTAGGAGACCCTAGTTGTCAA
Source organism: Picea sitchensis (assembly GCA_010110895.2). NCBI lineage: Eukaryota > Viridiplantae > Streptophyta > Pinopsida > Pinales > Pinaceae > Picea > Picea sitchensis. Next base: position 11,875 of record SNQJ01S0016222.1, read on the forward strand.
TACCAGAGGCCTCTTCTAGGTATGGGCTGCATGTGTTTAGTTTTCTCTTGGAATTTATTCATACACGCGGCCTGTGTAAGTATAGCCCGTAGGTACCCGCGCTCTGTTATAGCTCAGCACGTGTTTGCCTGCATGTTGTTTCAGTGACAGTAGCGGGCTTGAGTGGTGGCTTTTCAATCAGGGTGGGGAAGTCATCCCTTCATGTGCTGAGAAGTGTTCCTCTTAGGGGGTTGAGTCTAGGGTTGCACAGCCAGTAGGTTAGGGCCTCTTACCCTTAGCCTGTGTTTTATTAGTTGATTGTTGATAGAAAAGATAAAAAAGAAAAAAAAAATATTTTGTTTTATGGTTTTTAAACAAGCGTAAGAGTCGGTGCTCTCTTGATTTCCATTGTGCGTCTTTGCTCTGGTTCTTTGCGATCTATTCTTTAAGCCATAATTGTATTTTATTTTCTTGGTTTTGTGATTGTTGCCATTTTCCCTTTGTTGCTTCATTTAGCACTGAAATAAATTTTTTTATCTCTTTTTCATTTGCTTCTTTGTTTGAAGATTGTGTTGCTGCATTAATAGCTAGGAAGAAGTCTTTTTTCATAAGTTTTTGTAGTGAATTTAGAGCATAAGTAGCTCGCAGATTGAGAGAAATTCCTTTATGTTTGCTGCATGAAATCTTAGAAAAGTTGAAAAGAAAAAAGAAACCTTTCTTGTTGAAAAGTTGTTGGTTTTTGCATTTTTTGTAAAAGTTTTTGTTTCCAAGCATTTCTTGTTCATTTTTCTTTGAGTCTTTACACACCATCAGTTTCACCTTCATACCTTGTGACGTAAAAAATCCCATTAAAAGCAACGCTAATTTAAAATCTATTAGACTTTTTGTTTGTAGGGTTCATATACTAGCTCAGGACTAGGGCCTTGGAATAGGTTGGAGAGTAAACTCTCCAAGGCCACTCAAACCAAACATTGGAGTCTGTGATAGGGAGTGTAGAAGTCCAGTTACGTGAAATTTATCTGGGACCCCCATATAACACAGGGGCTAAACACGAGGTCGCGTAAGGAAAGGTAGCGGAGATAACCCCTCAAAAGTCAAATCGAGCGTAGTGGAGAACACATATAGAGGATTTGTTAAGGGATTTCGTCGTTTGCATTTGCCACGGGGCTTCGTGGGTATCGAATCCGTTCAAGGTCCTCAGTTGTCTTCTGGACCATTTGCTCTCGATACCCTTGACAATTTGCTTGATACCCTGCTCATTGTGGTCTACCCGACTATCGACTGTACCCGCCTGGTGATTGTTCGCGTGCTGGCAAACTAGTTGCCAATATTTTCTAGGGACATACACAGGTGACTGTGGGGGTATACCGCGGTACCTAGGATAGACATCGGGCCACTCTTTGTAGAGTATACTTGGAGGGTGATTCTGTATTTGAGTTGCACTTGCACCGGTAAGTTTCTCTAGTGTTGGTTGTTGTAACTATTCTTCCAACTAGTTTAGTGTTTGACTGATTTATCTCTTAGGGGATTCTTTTTTAGTGTGTGTTACTGTTTGCAAGTGTAGAATACCTTAGCATGTCGTGGATATTCTCACACAGTGGAGTATTCAGAGCTCCGCCGGTCACGAAGACTTCTGGGCCTGCCGCCAGTTATACTGGGGCCACCCCTGCCACCATTGAGGCGAAGGCTAGACCAACAAGGGTCTTTCGAAGAAACCGGGTTACAAACCATTGAGCCTGAACAACTCTCGGAGGAATCAACCACCAATATTGGTTCGGTTGAAACCCCAACCACTGATACTTGGCCGCAAGTTATTGTGCCAATTCAATTTTATGAACGCCTGTCAGTGCCTCACACAGCTATGGCAACAAACGTTGTTACTTCCTCTGGGAATTCTTCCATTCCCGTCACCGTTGCTACCACAGGAGAATCATCTCCTAACTTGCCGTCATCGGTCCGGGCCACCATGGTCTTGACCGCAACTACGTTGCACAGTGGACCGTCCCCATCTATCGTGACGACCACACCTCCTTTCACACCTAGTGCAACAGGCCCTCCGTTTTCATACGGTATGCCTAGTTCGGGTACAAGTCCTACACTCACTTACTCCACTTTATAGACTTTGGGTCTGGGGGTAGGGATCTCTAACGCTCCTCTGCAAGGTCAAATTGGGGGCATTCTTGTCCCTTTTAATTCTTTTCCTTACGTTGGAGGTCATATCTCTCCTTCGTCCCCTTCGCTTGGTGGTCTGCATCAGCAGTCCGTCGGGCAGCCTGTACACACGAGTTCATTTGGAGCCGGGAGTCAAGGAACACCTGCGCAAACTTTGCCGGTAGGTTCATCACCATTTGTTTGGAACAGGATGTTTGGTAATAACACTTTTGCATCCACTGCTTTCCCATCTGGGGGCACACCCATTTTTGGACAGTCTACTCCGACGCAGGGTACTATTCCTGTGCTGGGGGCACATATACCAGGACCTTGGAACTCAGGACAAGGATCCGTTGCTTCCTCTGGAATGTCGTTCTGGGGTAATTCTTTCCACAGTCAATGGAACCCCGGACAAACTTATATGCCTCTCCCATCAGGACCGGCATGGGGTAATCCTTCCCAAAGTCCGTCAAACATGATGAATGCTCAACATCCTATGTCCTTCATGGGGAATCAACCAATGATGTCTCCACAGATGCAAAACCCTTATGCTGGTCAGGGCCATGGTTTCTACCAGAATCCGGGCCAGCAACCCAACTTTTCCTGGCAACCTGGTGCCAGTCAAACTCCAGGACCCTTTTTTCCAGGCTATCAGCAACAACCCAAACTACCATTCTTGGTGACGTTACACTTGCCAGATTTGACAAGGTTGTTAAATGATCCTATCTGTCACGATCCACGTTGGCCTTCTATGCCAACGAAGTTGCCTTTGGACATTCCAAAGTTCGAGGCCAAGCCTAACGAAGATCCAGGTGATCACGTGACTACCTTCCATCTTTGGTGTTCATCTAACTCATTGAAAGATGACTCCGTCCAGTTGCGATTGTTTCAATGCACTCTTATCGGGAGTGCCGCGAAATGGTACATAGAGCTTGATCGTTCACGATATTCTTCTTTTGGCGAACTAGTGATGGTCTTCCTTAACCATTTCTAGTTACCTGTGAGATATGACGCCGGTACAGAGTTGCTAGCCAATTTCGAACAGACGACAACAAACCATATCTCTGATCATATCCAAGAATGGAGACGTCGAAAGAGTCTAATCAAATTACCAGTTCCAAAAGCATTCCTGCTAGAGTGGTTCCTTAAGTCTTTAGTCCCACAATTATCCAAAGACGTCGCAACTTCTAGGGTTTTCTCCGAAGAAGATGCCATCATGAGGGCTCAACAGTTTGATCTTATCTATTCTCATTTTGGTTTATTATACAACATCCTGCCGGATGAGCCACGATCAATACTGGATAAAACTAGACAGAGAGCCGGACCACATGTCGATGGTATTGTTGGTTCCGCACAAACCAAGCCTGTTGAGCAATTGACAAAACAATTGCAAAAGTTATCTATCCAACACTCAGCGGCCAGCCAACCTACTGCTTTGGCTGCTCCTCCTACCCAAACGTCAGAAGTACACTTCGTGCAGATGACTAATCCAAAGACCAACCAGCAGCCTGAAGGAAAGAAAAAACAACGAAAGAAGGGTAAGGGGGAGAAAAAACCCACTGATAATGTTGGCGAGGGCACAACGGAAAAGCGGAAGGTGAGGTATCCGTGCAACTTGTGTGCGGAAGACCACCCAACCCATCTATGTCCTCGACTTGCAGAAGCCCAGAAGTTTGTCACACAGCAACAATAGGTTGTGTTGACTAATCCCTTTCAGCATGGGCAAAATTTAACTCAAGCCTCTGCAAATACCGAAGGGGGCAGTCAAGAAACCTGCCCTCCTCCTAACAATTCCTCATCCGTGAACGTATACATGGTTAGGGGTGATTCTTTAATAATGACTAGAGCGCACGACTATAGTAAACCAAGCGCCTTTGAGAAGAGAAAAGAAGCCGAGATCCCATCTCTTCCTTTGTAGATAGAGAAGATGTTGGGTGAAACAATGACACACATTCCAAAGGGTGCATTTAAGAAAGATTCTCACAATCCAAATGCAAGGGCCGCCCATAATTACTCTGTGGTGGAAGATTTATCCCAAACCCCTTATGCTATGTCTGCTTTGGAGGTCCTCCAAAGTTGCCCAGCTCAGAGAAAAGCCTTGTTGATTGCTTTAGGCTCTACTGAGACTTGTAACCTGGGTACCATCATGTTAGATACAACTGACTTGAAACCTTGTTTGCCTTACTACGTCGCATTTCAGATAGTAGTGGCTCATCCCACGAAAAAATTTACACGCAATATATTTCACACGGTGGTCGACGAGGGCGCCTCGACATGCGTTATGTCGTTAGCATGCTGGAAAGACATTTGTCAGCCCGAGTTGTCTCCATCACCTACTCTCCTCACTGCGTTCGATGGTCATTCTTTTCGACCACATGGCATCATTCCTTTTTTCCCTGTGTAGTTAGGCGGGAAGACTGTGTGCATCGAAGTAGAGGTCGTCGATGCCCCCCTTGACTACAATATCTTGTTAGGTCGTAGTTGGACTTATGCTATGCAAGCTGTGGTTGCTACAGTTTTTCGAGTCTTGTTGTTTCCACACGAAGGCCGGATAGTGACCATAGATCAATTGTCCTTCTTTAGGCCTAACCTAACTTTGGGGGCATCCACGGTTCCCATGATTTATAATCCTCAAGCCGATGTCGTTAATGTAGGAGTTGGTTTGTGCCCATCTTTGATGGGTACTTTAGATTACCCACCTCCTCATGGCGATGTCAAGTTTATATCGGCTCACCACAAGGCTAAGATTTTTCATGTTTCGTCATTCCGCACGACTTATTTTTAGGATCCGTGGATTCTTCCTTCCCCATTAGCAATGATGGATGAGGCAGGGCACTCCAGCATGTCCATGCCCTTGTCAGCCACTGAAGTAGCGTACTCTTTAGTCCAGCAAGCTTCAGCTTCTCCTGGTCCAACTCCCGCACAAGAGTTGGATCCACCTCTAGAGCCTATCTAGGCTCAGGGTTCTCTTGCCAACACCGATTCGTCAGATTTAGTCTTGCCTTCGGACGAAGCAGTAATCGAAGCAATGACTAGTCCAGACAAACCTTGGGAAGATCTTCATCACAGATCATATTTCCTCCCAGAGTTAAGCCGAATCGAGGCAGGAGAATTCACTATCACCATGAAGGGAGATCAGCTGTGTCCTATTAACCTCTTAGCTACACAGGAAATTTACGCTGAGGGCAATATGGTGACTATTGCTGAAACTATACCTATCAATATCTCCCGATACCCTGGCGTCGTGGAGAATGTCTTCGTCGGAGCGGATTTCTCCCCCGAAGAGATTCATATTTACATGAATATTTTCAAAGAATTTCGCGATGTTTTTGCCTGGTCTTATGAGGAAATGCCAGGCATCGATCCAAAAATAGTTGAACATGAGATCACAACGTATCCTGATGCTAAGCCTACTCGACAAAATCTTTGTCCAGTTAATCCTAGGAAAGCAGCAACTATTAAGGCTGAGGTTGAGAAATTGCTCAACGTAGGGTTCATTTACCCTATCCATTTGACTCAATGGGTGTCAAATCCCATGTTGGTCGATAAAAAACAAGGCACGATTCGTGTATGTATCGATTTCCGTGATTTGAACAAGGCATGTCCAAAAGATAATTATCCAGCCCCATTCATTGACTAGATCATTGATGAATGCACCGGTTGTGAAGCCTTTTCATTCATGGATGGTTTCTCAGGATATAATCAAATCCAAATCAAACCTGAGGACCAACACAAAATGACATTCATTTGTCCGTGGGGTACATTCGCCTATCGTAAGATGCCTTTTGGCCTCAAGAACGTTGGAGCCACTTTCTAGCGGGCCATGTATTTTGTGTTTCATGACCTCAAGCATATAGTCGAGGCCTATCTAGATGATTTAGCATCATGCTCTCGCAAGCGAAAGGATCATCCTACACACCTCCGACTAATCTTCGAACATTGTCACTACTTCAGGATTCGCTTGAATCCCAACAAGTGCAGCTTTTGCATCACGTCAAGACGTTTGTTAGGTTTCATCGTTTCAACAACAGGGATCATGGTCAATCCTCTTAAGGTGGAGGCAATAGTCCAATTGCCCCCCCCACGCACAATCTTACAACTTCAAATTCTTCAAGGCAAGGCGAACTTCTTACGACGCTTCATCGCCAACTATGCCGAAATCACCAAGGGCTTTATGCGTTTACTGAAGAAAGATGTTCCCTTTTTCTAGGATGAAGCAACTCAACGCTCTTTCAACACATTGAAACACGCCCTCACCACCGCACCTCTATTGCGGCCACCTAATTATAACAAAGACTTCTTATTATATATGGCTGCCGCAGAGTCAACCATAGGCATGGTTTTAGTTCAGGAGGATGATTCGTTTTTCGAATACGTGATCTATTACCTGAGCCGAGGCCTTGTAGGACCGGAACTTAATTATACCCATCTCGAAAAACTTGCGTTGGCAGCAGTTCATGTTGTTCAACGGTTCCGTCCCTATGTTTTGTTTCGCAAGACCACCGTCATTGCCATCGTGAATCCATTCCAGTACATGTTGACACGATGACTTATCAGTAGAAAAATCAGTAGATGGATGGTAATCCTCCAAGAATTTGACTTAGACTTCGTTTCAGCCAAGTCCAAAAAGTCATTGGTCTTCGCAGAACTTATCTCAGAGCTTCCGGTTGAGTTAGGTGATGTTGTTCCTGAGGAATCACCTATCCAGGGGGATATGTTTTTGATTGAATCATCAGACCCCTGGTATGGAGATATACTGATCTATCTCCAGACTTTGAAGTGCCCCACCTCTGCTTCTTGTGATGAGCATCGGCAGATACACCATCAGGCCAAGAACTATCTCATACTCAATGATACGTTGTATTGGAGAGGTGTAGACTGCATCTTGCGCCGGTGTTTCACTCATGAGGAGGTCGTCATAGTGCTCAACGATTGTCATACAGGAGCCTGTGGCGGTCACTTGTCCAGGTTGGAAACAACCCAAAAGATTTTACGAGCAAGTTACTTCTGGCCCACACTTATGAAAGATTGTATCGAGTCGGTCAAGAAGTGCCATCCATGCCAAATCTTCCAATGGAAGATGAGGGCACATCCAGCTCCCATGTTTCCTGTCATCACCGTCGGTCCCTTCACTAAGTGGGGGATTGATTACACTACATGAAACCCCCCATCAGCAAGGGGGCACCGCTATATCATTGTAGCTGTCCACTACTTCACTAAGTAGGTCGAAGCTATGCCGACGTTCAAATATGATGGAGAGACTACAACTCTCTTCTTATTTAACTAGATTATAGCATGGTTCGGCATCCCGAGAGAGATTGTCACTGACCATGGCAGTCACTTTCAGAACCAAATGATGTCCGAGTTAACATCAAAGCTTGGGTTATGGAAAGAACACTCATCACCTTACTATCCCCAAGCCAATGGGCAGGTGGAAGCTGTAAACAAAATTCTTAAGATGATTCTACTGCGAACTATCAACTCAGCCAAGTCAAATTGGCATTTGATGTTATACTCAACATTATGGGCTTACCAAACCTCAGTTAATACTGCAACCGGTTTCTCACCTTTCCAACTCATTTATGGGCTGGAGGTAGTCTTGCCCATCGAATGTTAAATTCCATCTCTGAAATTGGCAGTACAGTTATTGCCAAACACTTCGCCGCTTGAAGAACGGTTAGTACACCTTGAGCAGCTTGATGAACAACGTCGCGATGCGGCCCTGGCCAACGAGGCTCATAAACATAAGGTCAAGTGTCAATATGATAGGTCCGTTTGTCCTCGGGTTTTCTCTAAGGGCGACCTTGTCCTGGTCTATGACCAAGATAAGGACCCCCTGGGGGCAGGAAAGTTTAAACCCATGTGGTTCAGACCCTTCATTATTAAGGAGGTTTTAAAAAAGGGCGTTTATCCTTTGGTCGATTTTGAAGGGAATGCTTTGGCGGAGCCTAGAAATGGGCTCTACCTCAAGAAGTATTACTCATAGAATGGTCACTGTGGGTAACTTTTTGTAACATATGTATAGTTTTTGTACTATTACTTTTTATGTTTCTTTTAAAACTTGTTATGGACGTGTCATTGATGTTATCTTTCATCAATATGGAAGATGTCAAGTGAGTCTGAGGTGTTTGTTGGGTATGCGGACGGTGCTAGTCGACACACGTGGAGGCTTGCCTCCATATCTTGGGTAATCTTTACACCACAGGGTCAGTTGTTATCTTCCGGAGGTATATGCTTAGGTGACACCACAAATAATGTTGCTGAGTATAGTGCAGTTATTGAGTTTCTTCGTGACGCTTTGTCATTGGGTATCTCTCGTCTCCAGTTCTATCTAGACGCTCAACTGGTTGTGTCGCAGCTAAACAGAATATACTAGGTGCACGACCCAACTTTACACCGACGATTCCTTAGGGTACGTCTCTTGGAATGCAACTTTGATTATATTACATATTTTCATGTTCCTAGGAGTCTAAATCAAATCACGGATACTCTAGCGAATCACATTTTAGATTGGCATCTTGCTCACACATAAAAAGATCATGAACATAAACATGTAAATACATTTTTGTACACATAATCCATAAGACACAAAAAAGAGATAAAAACCATATATAAACATCATAAAATCCTCAGAGTACATAGATGGGCGCAAGCGCCTCAAGAGTGGGAACCATAAACGAGTCACTGGGCTTATGCCCTCAAAAAATATATACATATCGGTGCTCGTGGCACATGCAAGTC
>SNQJ01S0016222.1:20755-34457 GCA_010110895.2 Picea sitchensis
AGGTGGAGACTTACCCATCTCCCCTCGCTCCTCACCAGGAGGCACTGGTATCGCTGGATCTCTGGAGAAGTCAATCCCCGCATATGGGTAGTCCTCAATAGCCGGGATCTGCCATGATAGCCAAGTAAAAAAGTCGTCGTTGAAGGCCTCTATGGTCCTTCCACCACCCTGTCGCAGCATCAACGCTGCCCATCTGCATACTGTGGGGAAAGTAGCCAGATGTCCTCGTACTGTCAGCCGAGGACTAAAACATGGAACTCTCTCGAAGAAAAACGAACACAAGATGGTCCCAAACCCAAATTTCTTGTGTGTCCACTGTCTGCAAGCTGTCAACTGACCTGTCATTCTCACTAGTGGTGTGGTACTCCAATCAAAAATTTGTGCATTCATGCACTGGATTGTACAGTTCATCTGTGCATGCAAAGCCTGATGCACGGCTGCGGAGCTGGTAATCCGCCCAATGAGCGATGAAATAGTCTGAAGGGTGAGGCTGGTAATCCTACTAATGGGTACCGAGAAAGTCCTCTGATCGGTCCCAACCTCACAATACTCCTCTATCAGCGCCGAGACTTTGCTCGGCCCTGCAGGAAAATTCTGAAAGTTGACTGGTTCCTCTCTCCTCGAGAGGCCAGTCAAAAAGTAAATATCCTTGGTGGTGGGCACCAAGGATTGCCCCTCTATCATGAAATCCTCTGCATCAGGGTGCCAATAGTCAACCAGGGCATTCAGTAGCCTTGGTTGCGCACGCATAAACAGACACAAAAAGAATTTTACCAAACCGCACTGCGTCAGCACGGCCATAACGTTCGGATCTACGACCACTAACTCATTGGCGGCCTCGTGCTCCCTCTCCCTCCACTGAACATACATCTTGCCAACACAAAAAAGCAAAAAGGGGGGGGTCAGGACTTGTTTTAATTCATTTTTGCATCACGTGGGGGGTACCCACGGCCTGTCGAGGTGACAATCGCGGGTACTCGCGTGCAGGCTTGGCTCTGCATGCGGGTACCCGTGGGCTGTCCCTGGACAACCTACGTTTGCCTAGGGCCGACCTCTTTGAGGTTCACTCCCACCCCCAAAATCAACTAAAAGCATGAAATGAAGTATTGAATAACAAGACAAGGGAGTTTGTACTTACTTGGTCCAAGCAGAAGTCAGTTTCGTCCACTGTAGCTCCCAGAATCACGATCTTTGGCAAAGGGGGGTCTTTTGGCTCCAGAGTCAATTTCCAAATCAGCAATGGTGATAATGAGCTACCAGCTTCTATTTATAGACTTTTTGGCCTCTTTTTGTCACTTTTTTGGGCCCCTTTATCAGTTTCTTTATACCAAAAACCATTTAGAGTGATCCAGGAGTTATACGAGAGGGATTTGAGCAGGTATTGAGACAATTTTTATTGAGTTTCAAATATATATATATATATATATATATTGACGGTCCATAAAAAAAAATTTGTTTTTCAAAAACCAACTTGAGCATATAGGGTAGGATTCCATCCCGACTGTTGCATCTCGTTGCCTTTTGTTCTTATGATATAGGATCGATCCCATCCAGTTGTGGCATGGAACTGTCATATCTACTCTAGAAGTGTCGCAACTTGGTGGTAGATCTTACCGAAACATGGATTCCCTAGTTAGGTCCTGGTTGCATTATGGTGTCCATGCCGTTTCTAACAACACTGTAGGCTCGTGAGTCTGTATAGTCTATCCTGAATATGAGTTTGAGCCTCATTCGCATGGGTATTTTTTCACTCTTTGTCTTACCTTTCGGACTCCCAAAACATAACGAGTCTCCTTTTAAGCCCTTTTCAGACCCTCTAAACATGAAAAGATTGTCGAGCGATCTTGTGGCCTTTCACGCTCGTTAAAATGAAATTTGATGTCACGTCTGTCCGGCGGTAGTTTACCCCTTTTACGGTCCAGACGGTCAACTGTACGAACAAAGGAATACTCTATTGAATTTCCATTCTTTAGAAGAGTATCCTCAGGTATAATTTTATTCCTTTTTCGGGCATGAGGGACTAAATTTACAAAAAGGAAACCCCCACGGAGTCCATAGTTAAGCTCTTTTCAGACTCCCTAAAATTGAAAAGATCGTCGACTGACCTTATTCTTTCACACTCATTAAAATGGTCTAGAAGAACATTCCTGACGGAGTCCATAGTTAAGCTTTTTTCAGACTCCTTAAAATTGAAAAAATAGCCGAGTGATCTTGTCCTTGTCACACTCGTTAAAATGGTTTTGAATTGACGTCTAATCGATGCTAGTTTACCCCTTTTTCGAACCAACTAGACTATTGATGAAAAAGGTACCCCAATGGAGTTTCCTTTTATGCTTTTTCAGACTCTTTAAATATGAAAAATCACTGAGCTTCCCTTTTTTGGGCTCATTAAACTTACATCGAAGGACGTTACCATTGTGTGTTCTATCAACCGCATTTGCATCCTTTACCCATCAGCCTAGTAACAGTTTGCCTTTGCGTCTTAACACCTTTGGCCACTGGAGGATTTTTCCCGAGTATCATTTCCCTAGAACATTAGTCTTGTCCTTGTGCCTTGAGCTTGTATGTTTGTTGTACTCGTTCCTCCATTGTAACGTAATATTCCTTTATTCTTTTTCAAAAATCATCAAAAAGAACAAAAAAAATTCAAATATACCCCAAAAAGAGGATGGGAAAATTATTTTCTTTATTGGCAACATSATGAGTCGCCCTTGGATAAAGCACATCTGTCCGTTTGATTTATCAGACTATGGATGTAGTACGACCTTAGGAAGCTTTTCTCACTATATAGAGTTGTGTCCTCCACCGTTTGGTTACTCTTCCAAACATATGGAGAGTTTGTGTTGCCTCCTGCTTCGTAGACTTATGATTAACAAATATGCTGCCTGAGTCTTATCACTTGTCGTGCTATTGTCCAAGGGAAGTTTGTCACTAAGCTTGAGTCGGCCCCTCTACAATATGTCTCTTGTCCGCATACCCGACCATCCTGAACGTCCAATCAAGTCTTTGTTCAAAATCACTGAAGCCTTCAGTCCGATCATCAAGATTATCAAGTCCATAACCGACGAGCCATCGAAGACCTCTGGGTAGCGCAGTCGTACACTCATATTACACTCCTACCCAAGTTTTGGAAGATTTTGAAGTTGTTGCTTGAGCTCTGAAGTACAGCCATCAGGCCGAATTAGCTTCTGGGAGATGGATACTTTATTTGTATATCTTTCTGATTTCGAGATGTAGCTCCACTGTGTATTATTCGCGGCTACTCTTCATAGTTGTTTGACATGGATCTATAGTGTATTTGATTGGTAGCCATGGTTCTATTTTATCCCGAGCATGGGTATGCCCGTCTCGGTGAGACATTTGATATTTTTTGCAGACGGCACCTCCTAATTCCCGATTCATGGGCTCACTCATTTAGCATATCAGTACAGATTGGTAAAGAATTGGTAATGTATTTCGGCCATCAGATGCTCTTCTGACCTCACACATTAGGGGGCATCTGTTATAACCCTAAATTGCACCACACATGCTTACCTCGCATCAGGCCAACTCATATCTCTTCCTTGCCAAAGCCATGCTGAATAAACTCTTGAAAATCCTCTTAAATCAAGTGGCACGCACCCAAACCCTCTACTGCATGCGTTGGAACGCTGACAGGCCTACTACTGCATGCGTTGGAACGCTGGCTAGCCTACTACAGGCCGTGTTTACCTAACAAAGCACAAAAACAAGAAAGTTGCCGACGGGACAAAAATCTATGGGTCAGTTAACTGAAACTCCCAGCCATGCATGGCCGAGAGTTCGTCCAAAACCTTAGCTCCTTCTAGCTTATAAAAGAAGGGGTAGGGGTACTATTTGGAGGGGAAAAAATTATAGCAAAGAAACTCTGCCCAATTGTTGAATCCGTTTGTCCCAACCCTTTAGCCTTTCCTCAAGCCTAAGGAGAATTCAAGCAAAGCAGTTGGAGGACAAAGAAGAGGAGGATCCCAGGATCAGGATCGAGGAACGGTGGCCAGTCTCTATTATTATTGTAAGTTTATTCATCTTGAGATTAATAAAAGAATACTTTTCTCGTCCTAATGCACGAGTCATATATGTTTTATTTGATTTATTCTTAATCTCTAACCCTCAAGTAGAAAAATAGCATGCATGCGTAGTGTTTTGCCTTGGTTGCAGGGTAGTCTTTGGAAGGAGTAGCACAAGAAAGAAGATAAAGTGCAACAGAGGATCTACACCAAACATCAATAAAAAGGGTTAGTAGGTCTTTTCCATGCTTATGTGTGAAAAAGGGGTTTGAGTTTTGGGGTGATAGGTTAAAAGTGATTTCTTTAGGGTCATGATCTGCATGCAAGTTTAACCCTAGCTTGTTAGTCCGTAGGGTATTATTTCCCAACAACACTTACACCAACCGCCCTTCCACTCAACCATCCAACTCCCATCCCTCAGATTGCTTTCCACCTCCTCAGACTCAAAACCCCACACCCAGTACAACTATAAGGACACCCTGGTGCTCATTCCACAAAACTACTTAACACAATTCATTAGATTGTCAAATCCTCCAAAATCTAAAAACCAACAAAACTCTACTCACTGATCTCATTGTACCTTTCCAAGTAGAAGATACCGAAGAAGTTCCTCTGGACAATCCCACAAAAGTAGATCCCTCATTGATTCTAATGACCTAGTAAGATTCGAACGCATCCACCCAACCCCTCTTCACCCATAACTGCCAAATCAAAAACACCTTGGCTTTACTGATTATGGACAATGGAAGCCAGAAAAATTTGGTGTCTCAAGCCCTTGTCAACCACCTTAATCTTTTCACCACTCCATATCCGCAACCCTATCAACTCATATGGGTCCAAAAGGATGGCCCTCACCTCCTAGTTTACAAGCGTTGTCTGGTCACTTTCGCCATAGGCCAATTCAAAGATAATGTCCTCTGTGACGTCTCCCCCTTGGATTGTGTGGATTTACTGCTCAGTATCCCATACCAAACCCAAAGAAATGGTATCTATCTAGCCAAATCCCACCAGTACAAAATTACCAAAGAAGGCCACACTTATATCTTAACTACAACAAAACCCAAAACCCCTTCTACCAAAGAAGAAATCACATGTACACTTAACCCAATGTGTCTCTCTCTGTTTGGTGCATCCAATAACACCAAACAATACAACACACCCTGTTCCTAAAACTGTGACTCCTCTCCTCCATGAGTTCGCAGAGGTATTTCAGCCTCCGGAGGGACTTCCCCCCTCCTGCCACATTGATCATTCCATTCATCTCATCCCCATATCTGCCTTAACTAATGCCCCTACTTAGTGGTTGGCCTCAACAGAAACAGAGGAAATGGAAAGACCACTGACCGACCTCGTCAACTCTGGCCACATCCAACCTTCATCTTATCCATGTGCTTATGCCGCCTTTGTCATCCCTAAACGAGATACCTCAAAAATGTTCCTTGTCACTGATTATCGAGCCTTGAACAAAGCCACAATAAAAAACCGTTACCCCTTCGCCAGAACGAGGAACTACTTGACACCCTCCAAGGAGATAAGTGGTTTACTAAATTGGATTTGACAGTCGGCTACCATCAAGTTTGAATGAACCCAGATGATGTTTGGAAAACAATGTTCAAGACCAAATTTGGTCTTTTTGAGTTGAAAGTCATGCCTTTCAGTCTCACCAAATCCCCAGCCACTTTCATGAGGCTCATCAATGACATCTTCAGAGCACATTTGGGTCAATTTGTGGTCATCTACTTAGATGACATTCTCATCTTCAATCGGACATGGGACACTCACATGCAACATGTCCGACAAGTTCTCCAAATTCTCCAAGAACACAAGTTGCAAGTCAAAGAGAAGAAATCATATTTTGGTCAAACTTCAGTCGGCTTTGTGGTCAGCTCAGAGGGTTTTCAACCAAATCTAGCTCACATCCAAGCATTGAAACAATGGCCTCTACCTTCTTTGGCTAAGGAGTTGAAAAGTTTTTTGGGTGGCATCAATTTCTATCATAAGTTCATTCCCTCTTTTTCAAATCTTTCTCGACCTTTGCATCAACTCTCAAATACTTCTTCTACATTCATCTGGACCAAAGAATAAACTACTCACTTTGCTCAACTCAAAGACGCCCTCTGCTCATCCCCTTTTTTACATCTGCCAGAACTCTCCCAACCCTTTGAGATTGAGTTTGACGCCTCACAATATGTTATTGGTGTCATACTTAAATAGGGAGGACACCCCATTGCTTACCACTCTAAAACCCAATCCGGGGCAAAGAAAAATTATAGTACCTATGACAAGGAATTTTATAGTCTAGTGCAAGCACTCAAACAATGGAGGCATTATTTTTTGGGTAAAAAAACCAATCTGCATACCAACCACCACCCTTTCATTTTCATCAACTCTCAATCAAAGAATCAGACCCTATTCCTAGACTACAATATTCGATATGGGTGGCTATATAAGTGGAATTTTCTATGTGTTCCACACTCAGAAGACCGCCTCTTGCTCATCAGGGAAGCGCATGCTTTAGACTATGGGGGCCACTTCAGGACCACAAATACCACCCAACATCTATAACACCATTTTCATTGGCCTTCCATGCAGCCTCAAGTTGAAAAATTAATCAGAGCTTTTGCCTTATGCTCACAATCCAAGCCATCCAATCGGAAGCATGGGTTGTATCAACCACTGTCGCTTCCTTCTCAGCCTTGGGAGTCAATCTCAATGGAATTCCTAAGTGGACTTCCAACAACCCAAAAGAAACATGATGCAATATGGGTAGTGGTATGCCGCTTTAGGAAAATGTCACTTTTTATCCCATGCACAAAAACTACTACAACAGTGCAAACAACTGAACTCTATTTCCATCATGTCTAGCCCCATTTTGGCCTCCCAAGAAATATCATCTTAGACAAAGATTCTCGCTTCCTCAGTACATTTTGGAATACCATATGGGCACTATTGGGGTGCCACCTCAAGTTTTCTACTACATTCCATCCTCAAACGGATGGAAAAACAGAGGTTGTCAACAGAGTCTTGGTGCATGCTCTCCGAACTCACTTTGGGCACAACAAACAATGGGACAATTACTTACACATTCTCCATCATAGCTACAACAAGGCAACACATTCTTCTATAGGATTTTCACCTTTTGAAGTCTGGTTGGGCTTCCAACCAACATCTCCAACCGATCTTCCACTCACTTGGGCTCCTCAAGGTACCTTCCATCAACAACAAGAACAATTATCAGCTCAACGATTTCTCCAACAAATTGCACGATGCCACAGTACAGTCACATCAACACTCAAAGAAACCCAAGATCATGCCAAGCAGCACCATGGGAAACAAATAATCTTCATGGCCTTTCAACCAGGAGATCAAGTCTGGTTACACTTGGATAAGAAGTGCTTCAAAGGCCACCATCACAAGATTCTGCCAATCAGATATGGTTTGTATACAATACTCGATAATATTGGATAAAATGCATATAGGTTGGATCTGCCACCACAATTGAGAATTTACAATGTCATTAATGTAAATCACTTAAAGTTGTTTGAGCCTTCCCTCTTGGAAGAACCAGTCACCATCACTCATCCAATGGACAACATTCTTGATATCCAACTCCCATTGGCCAAAGACACTATACTGGACACTCAAAGTTTCTCTACACGACACCAGACTTACACTTCATATCTGGTAGCCCACCAAGGCCAAACTCCATCTCAAGCAAAGTGGATCACAACTAATGTATTGCACAACAAGTTTCCTCATCTTCTCATGGAAGACATGTTGCTTCCAGATCTAAACAAGGAGGAATTGGGCCAAGGAGGCCACCTAGGGGAACACCCACCTAGGGTGCACAAGTTAATCACCTAGGCACAACACTTCTTCACCTTTTGATGATGAATTAAATATAGGTAAAATAAATGGTTCCCTTGGTATATAAGGTGAACCGGAAATAAAATAAATCATTCTTACCTTTCTTCTGAAGCTATGTGTCTTGGTTGTTTTATTTTCTGAGTTTGCATTTTACATTCATGGCAATTTCATTTTTAGGGCTTTTGAAGAATAAATAGTGCACCTTCCTTCATGGCTGCCTCTTGGTGACTCTGTTTGCCATGTTTCCACCTCTAAGAGCAATATTATCTCATTAGATAGCCACTCTCTCAGGGAGAAAATCATTTCCTTCGAGTTTTCTGAGGCAGAAGGGAGGGTGCACCAACTGGGGTTTGCGCTTTGCGCCCTTGCTGGTTTCTTCTTTGTGGGAATGAAGTGAGTGCGCCCTCTTCCATGGCCACACTGAGCTTCTCCCACTAATCCCTGGAGGTCACTTTGATATCGTCAAAACCTCTTGGCCACTCTCGGTCACCTCGGTCTAGATCCCCATTTGCTTGGTCACCCAAACTAATGGTGCGCCCCTGTTCAGATTTGCGCCCCTAAGGAGAATTTTTTGTCAGAAGTCAAGCTATGGCTTGCGTGGTCACCTTCTCCTATATATCGCTTTCTTGGACAGATCAAAAGTTCTTGCAAAAGCGAATTTTCAAAACACCATCAACCACTGCTAGGAATATGACTAATAACAAAGATCCTGAATACCCCCCAATATCTCATCAAGTTTAAGTTTTTCCCAATCCCATAGATCGGTATGGTCCAACTGCATAATAAAAGGGAAAAATTTGCATAAACATGATTCTTTCTTGCACAAAATCTAATTATTTCCCTCTGTTTGTAGGCCAGTAATCGAGAAAAATGAATTCATGCAAAAATGTTTACATTCTTGAAACTCAATACTAAATACTAAGCCTTCAAACAAGATAGCATGATAGGAATCAATATTTACCCAAAATTTTCCATGACCCAGGTTGTGACATAGTTTTTCTCAGATCCAAGGAGCTTGGCCAGCCCAAAATCAGAAACCCTGGCATTCCATTGCTTATCCAGGAGAATGTTGCTAGATTTTATGTCTCTATGAATAACCTTGGGCTCCAACCCTTCATGTAAATATACTAACCTTTACACATCCATTATTCTAAATCAATAACAACATGTATCTAGAATGTCTGTATTATGGGTTTATGCATCAATCAAAACTGATAAATTTATATGTTCAGATAAACTACCCTTTGGCAATTCCAAGAATAATTTTCATTTAGGTTTCCCATGTGAGGGGAATGAGAGGACACCTACATCTCCATGAAACAACTATTCCAAATTTCCATTGTCAACAAACTCATACACCAACATCCTAGTTATCAATCATCAAAACCCATTCACTACATTATCAGATAATTTTATAAACAATAAATACATTATTAGATAATTTTTTAAGCAATAGATTTCTATGATCAATAATATACCCAACAAAGCCTACGCAATACAAACACCAAGTACTACGGATCAGGGTCAGTCATGACCTCTACGGGAGACGCAAGTCAGGAGGACTCAATCGGCCAGCCACCTAGGGGACCTGAAGACTTCAATCAAGACCCAAAGTTCCATTACTTACCATTAACCGACAAGGACTCTATCCTAGGGTACAACCTATAATTTCAATTAAGCCAATAATATCATGGCTATCCAAACATTGTCCCGAACATTCATTTAACAAATTTAACATTGCCACTTAAGCATCCTCATTTATAATAAACATTACCATCTCCTAATAATTAACACGGAACAATAATAAAGTCGGCATTCCTTATCCTACGCATACAATCAGCCTCCTTGCTTGATTAGTACTCTGGCCAATAATAACATTCACCCTAACATTTATTATTAACCTTCACTTGACCTACAACATTAACATTAGACATTACCATCAATGGCAACTAAAAAGAATCTAACTCAACATTGACATGACAACAATCATAGACATTCAACTAGTCGTAACATTCCATTAATTATTGTTAATATTGCAATTAAACAATAAGCAAACAATTACTTAGCATTGCACTTACACTAGACCTACCCCTTCCAGTACATCATATTATATTGCGAATTAACAATTACTAGACATCGAAATTCTACCAGCATTCACATTCCATCAATAATATGACTGTTGCAATTAATCAATGACTTAATGATACAATTCAACAAATATTAACATTTCCATCAATAATAGTGATATGGTAATCCTCAATTACCTAACCTTGCCATTCCAATTTATTACCATACTTTACAGTAACTTTACAAGGATCAATATTGCAAGGTAACCTCATCATCAATATTTAAATTGATCAACTATTACCATTGCGATTAACTTCCTCATTAATATTCGATTATCCATATTAACAATGCAAGGAAACATCATAATTATCATTCAATTATCCATATTAACAATGCAAGGATGCATCACCATTAACAGTTCAATATAATCAAATTAGCATTCAATTTAAACAAATGTTAACCAATACATCATTTAAATAATTTTATTATTCTAATTTCCTCATTAATATTCAATTATCCATATTAACAATGCAAGGAAACATCATAATTATCATTCAATTATCCATATTAACAATGCAAAGATGCATCATCATTAACAGTTCAATATAATCAAATTAGCATTCAATTTAAACAAATGTTAACCAATACATCATTTAAATAATTTCATTATTTTAATTAAGCCGTTGCAAGTAACCATTGACTTGTCTTTTCAGTTCTACGAATACTAATATTGACTAAGAATAATATTAATTGCAATTAACTAATTCCTATCATTGCCATTCTAGCCAAAGAAATCTTTCATTAAAAATAATACTATTGCATTCAATTGTATCTTCTCATTGCAGTTTTGCCTACATGAACCGTCATTTATTAATATTATTATAATAAAATCTTTCCATTACGTTTAAACTGTTATTACTATTGCAATTCGACTTGCATTAAATAATCATACAACGAATAAATCAGAAGAAGTGCCATAACAACTGTAGGTTCTGGAAACCGTATTGTACAGCGGGTTTTTTTTTTTATGGCTCACGCCTTTTAGTAAGGACAGGAGGGTTACAGTAATCATAACGAAATAACCTGTCTACCAATGCTGATTGCCTGACGTCAAAACAATAATGGACGAATATTTCCATCATGAGTTTAATTACTGGAAAAGTATTGTCATTGGATGACGGCGAAATTTCTGTCAAGGCAACCAAAAAGGGAAGGGTTGAGTTCAGCTCCCAAGGACGTATGCATAATTTTGGCGCTCCCTGTCGATTTTAAAATAAAAATAATGGATTCTAGGGTTAACGCTGACTACCCAAGGTCCCGTACGTTCTAGGTTAAGCATTGAAAACAAATTAATAAGGAAATAGCGACCATTTGACGGCAACCCAAAAACCGAAATTTACTTGCGGCCAAGGGAACTAGGGAACGGCCTGCAGTGGGTTCGAGACAAGAAGATCGCTCGTGTGGGAGTAAGTAGGCGCAGAGCAGCCGGTCCAGGACTGGAACGTACTCGACGTTCCTTTAGAGTGGATTTAACTTTATTCCAGGGAGTTTTCTAGCGTTGGATTGTCAAGGGTGGAATGGAAAAGTTCGGTTCGGTTATTTAATTATTTCAAGGAATCAAGGGCGGATTGAAAAAGTCAGCATATTTTCTTTTTAGAACCAATTTTCGAGAGAGAAAGAGAAAGGTGTCCTCGCAACAGCACCTTCTCGGACTAAGGGAGGAATTATGGGCGTGGATTCCAAGCGGATTTTCCATGGAGTAAGCTCTACATATTCGGGCGAATAAATAAGTTATAACAACGACTGGACACGCAGGCCTGTACACGCTTCAGCCACTAACTGACAGGACTTAATTTAATAAATCGCAATGTATGCACCGCTCTTTTAATTACAAGGAATAATCCCTTAATGACAGGTTCAACACTGCGCATCAGCAAAAGTTCGATCCGTTCAGTTGATCGGAAACATTTCAATATCTGGGCGATCCAGTTGATTCTAACTACCTGATCCGTAATCATCAAGATAGGGTGGGAACCCAAAACTGAAGAGAGTTTTGAATAGGAGAATTTATAAATTATCGATCAAATTCCCTTCTAAGTCATAATTCGCACTCCAGTCTTAAATTCACGGATAAAATTCTCAATAAAAGCAATGAATTAGAATCAAATATCAAGGGAATTAAGTGAAAATTTCAAACACAAGGATCTGGAAATTCCCTTCAATTAAATCACAAGCCAGCAACTTTAAATACGACGAAGATTCTGTCAGGAATTTGTTAAAGGAAACTTAAAACTAAGGCTATCCCTTCGCTTCAAGAATACAAGAACAGTAAACTAGTTTTATTTCAAACTGCTCACAAAACAACTCGCGCAAGGGAACTCGCACGGTGGTAGCTAGATGCCCCCAGGTGGTTATAATGCGCCCAGAAGTGAAACAAAAACCCTACGCCATTTAAAATTGCCCAACACACATTATACATGCCCATAAACAAAACGAATAACCCTACACAAGTTTAAAATGCCCAACATATTGTAGACACGCCCGGAATGGAGAAAAAGAAAGCAACCCTATTGTACAGAGATGCCCTTATATATGTAGGTGGATACGCCCATGGAAAAATGAGAATCCCAAGGAGAGAACAATGCCTCAACAAGAGAACGAAGACCACTGGGAAACGCCCAATTTATAAAATGAACCCCCACAGAGAAGAATACGCCCAAGCACAAACAAAAACCCACTGGGAGAAAGAGCAACGCCCCAGAAACCACAACACATACATATTCACGTTATATCCATTAACCATAAGCTGCATAAGGCCATTTGACTACAGTTTAGAAATATATATACATAGCAAGATAGATAACCAACGAGTTACATACCTGTGATCTTAGTGCCTTCAACAATGTTTCGGGTACTCCTGCTGCTCCTGCTCCAAGCTGCTCCCACTCCTGCTTGCCGACTTCAGGGAAACGCCCACTTTATAAAAAGAACCCCCACAGAGAAGAATACGCCCAAGCACAAACAAAAACCCACTGGGAGAAAGAGCAACGCCCCAGAAACCAGAACACATACATATTCACGTTATGTCCATTAACCATAAGCTGCATAAGGCCATTTGACTACAGTTTAGAAATATATATACATAGCAAGATAGATAACCAGCGAGTTACATACCTGTGATCTTAGTGCCTTCAACAATGTTTCGGGTACTCCTGCTGCTCCTGCTCCAAGCTGCTCCCACTCCTGCTTGCCGACTTCAATGAGCCCACCGGTACCTCCCAGCCAAACGCTAGGGGTACTCTTCTTCCCCCTCAGCCCCCCGAGCCGTAAAGGGACCACTCACAACCAGAGAGTCTCTAGCTCCTCAGCTCGCCTCAAAGGCTGAGCTACCACTCACGTATGCTGAGAATTCCCAACTCCTACCCGAAAATCAGTCAGTCTCTCCTCTCCTCCATAGCAATCCAATCTCAGCCAAAAACCAAAAAAATCCCCTTCTTTTCCTTTCTTCCCTCCCTTTATCCCCTCAAACCCTAATCCCCCTTTGACTTTTCACCCATTTCTTTTAGTTTAATTCGTTTGTAAATCCAATTTGAATTTTTTTTTTTTTTTTAAATCAAAACATGTGCGCACATTTCATTTCTTATTCATTTATCCCCCTTTACCCCTTTTTTTTCCTTTTTGCCTTTCTTCAATTTCTTTTTAGTTTAAATAGTTTATAATTTCAAATTTTTATTTTTCCCCCC